>JANHGB010031557.1:0-10311 GCA_026283785.1 Coracopsis vasa
TGCTCTAGTGGAAGGTGTCCCTGTCCGTGGCAGGGGTTGGAGCTGGATGAGCTTTAAGGTCCCTTCAACCCAAACCATGATTCTATAATTCTATGAAATTCAGTCACTGGATAAAGGCTGAACTCTTGGCATCTGCTGAGGAAAGTCTGTCAGGCTCCAGGCTGGCCAAGGAAATCCACTTCAGTGCCTCTCCAACAGTGCTGTCTGCACCTCCTTTGGGTAAATGCACATGTGTTTTGGCAACCTCAGGGTCACAGCTCTGAACACCGGTCATCAAGGACCCTGTCTTCCTGCATTTCCCAAAGGAGGAGGAGTCCAAACAGCCTCAGGATCAAACCACAAGGAAAGCCATGCAATTCAGACTCAGGGATGGTCAACATGAAACAATAATGAAGCAATTACCCCTTAACAGGTCTGCATTGAGCCCTGGGCACCAGACACTCCAGGAAGCGCTGCAGAATGAGCAGCTTGCTTAGAGCATCTTAGCCACATAACTCGCATTTGAGATGAAAGAACAGGACTTGTCCTCAGATCAGATCAAATCAAGGCAATATCAGGCAGTGGCAAAAGAGGTGGATCCTTGCAATGTCATCACTTGCGTACAGGCCGGTCAGTGCACCCTTTAAACATCTTTGGCATCCCAGCTGATCACCTCTGGGTGATGCAAAAGCAGCGTCAGGTCCTAAGAAACTCGGTACGTCAGATGTGACAACTTGCAAGCTGTGTGACTGGGGATCAGGGCTGTGATCAAGGCCAAGAGCAAGTCAGCACGATGGCATTCACCTTGTGCACACATCCCACTCAGCAGATGTGTCTGAGTTAAGTGCTTGTAAGAGAGAGGAGGGATTTCCTGCTGTTTCCAGAAGGGAGAAGCAAGACATGTTTGGGTTTTTTCTATTACAATTCTTTAGTCTCCTTGTCAAATTGGCTGGTAGGCTTGAAGCCAGAGGCAAATCCCACAGATTCCCAAGGGCATCCTTTAAATGAGAAGAAAACCAGTGGAATTTGTTGCTCAGAGAGGGCAAGATTGCACTTGTGACCTTCATTGTCACCTGATGACCTGCTCTTCTGTTGACAGTGAGCATGAGAGGAGCAGAGCTGGGGCAGGAGCCCTCCACAGGCTCAGCCCAGAACACATTTGAATGTTTCCTTATGAGGTCCTCTCTCACTTGCTTGTTTGGAGGCAGAACCACGAGTTCAGACAGACTGGATGATCAAACACCCCTGCTTCCCATCCCCTCATGCTCCCAGATGACTTTTCCCCCTTGGTGGACACATAGGACAACAGTCACGGCACAGAGCAGAAGATGCATGCTAGAGCAGGACAGGCCTCAGGTTATTCCTTCACCTCCCACACCATTATCAGAAGATGCCTTGGATCCACTATTGTTCCACATATCTGAAATGAATAGAGAACGAACATAATGTACTCCAAGCAGATAAGCCTGCCTCCCGAGTGAGGTCTCAAATGTAAATGTGCACAAAAAGCATCACATAGCAGGGATTTTTGTTGAGGGCTCAAAATGAGGCTAGCTTAATCTGGAAAAGAGGATAACATCATCCTTGGTGAGGCACACAGCCTGCACGCAGACCAGAAAGGGTGGCTAAACACAGCAGAGGACAGGATAAGCAGCAAAGCACCCTGGAAACTTGGTCGTGAGCCTGAATAAATGTCTGAATGTGAAAGCACCACCTAAGAATTGATAATTCAGACTGGGTCTGTTGTGGGGAGGAGGGAGTATCATTCCTTCGAGCCACATAGTCAGAGAACTTGGGGCAGGTGACTAGCTCAGAATGATTTCCATATATCAGAATGCAAATAACTGCTCCAAATTATCCAATCCAAGGAAAGAGCCTGTGCCTCCGAGTTCAGCACTGGTGGTACCGCTGCTGGAATAGCATGTCCCACACCAGGAGAGCACTGATAGACTGGAAAAGGTGCAGGAGGGAATCAGGAGAATGGGCTGTGGATTCTCACTCTGCTTCATTTATCAGGGAGAAGGTCAAGAGTGACTTGATCATTACCTGTAGTTGCCTGCTCAGGGAGCAGGAATGTGATAGCCCAGAGCTCTTCAAACCAGTGAAGGTCTAACAAGATACAAAGCGGTGCCGCACTGAAACGAGCAATAGGACACGGAAGTCTTAACACGGAGATTTGGAACTAATTTACCAAGGATTGAGGGGGATTCACCAACACTACAAGTTCAAAATTAAAGCGTTCTGCCTAAGAGATACAGGCTGGGAGCACAAAGCTGCTCAAGGATAACCATCAGACGTGGTGATGTCTGGAAATAAGACCAGAGAGCTGCTACGAATGGGAACTGCACACAGAGGAAAGCTGCAAACGCTAAGACAGGAGTGTCCACCTTCACACTGTCAGGTTAACCTGGAGTGTTTCTCCCATCCTGCTCTTCTCTGTGAGAACTCAAGGCCTATTCAAAAGGCTAAAGTGTTCCATTCATACCCAGTAAGCCCTCCAAATAACAATGCTTAATCCCTGCAATATGTGAAATACTCTCATGTGTTTGAATGGCAACATGTGGAGTGAGAGGAAGGACAGTGACAAGCATATCCCTACCCTCAAAGCAAGGGACCTGGAGGGAATGCAGCCCCTGCTGCAGACACACAGTTGCCCTCCCTCCTGGAGGCCCAAACTGTCCCACCAGGAACATACTCTGTTTCTTTCAACCTAACATGGGGGCTGAAGAAACAGGTTTGGATGCTCCAAGAGCCAGGCACTCTGCCAGCCCTGCTCTCCCATGCACCCTCTGCTGCAGCCCAGAGCTCCCTTTGCCACCACAGTCACAGAAACACCTTGAAATGAACAGGCATACCCTGCAAAAGGAGAAGAAAGGTAATGTGACATCCATAAAGCATAGTGGGGGAAGTCACAAGGCCCCTCAGGGTGGATGACAATCCCATGTAGCTCTGATATCACCCACTTCCCCTGCTGCCAGGAAGCAGGAAGAACTGTGGTGGGTATGTCCATTCAGCAGATACAGCACCATATGGCCAGAGGAGCGCTGATCCACAGACACGGAGCTAACTTGGGCTCCTGAAAGGCACCAGAGACCTTTCTGGGAATGTTTTCCAGCATCCTCAGGTGGGCAGGGGTGCTGAGTCACTGCTGAGAGCAGCCCTGCAGGCAGCATGTGATGCTTGATGCGCTCCAGCAGGCTCCAGGAGCTTTGGTGCCTTAGAAACCAGAGAGCTGGTGCCTCCTGAGAGCACCCAGCTCCTGAGGAATGGAAGGACCAGGCCTGGGGGACAAAGCTCCTTATTGGAGAACAGATAGTAAGGATTTCCCACTGCTCCTGCTGCCCCCAAACCTGCACAAAGCACCACAGGGCAGATTTCTGCCACTCATTTCTCTCTCTGAATCACAGCCTGGTTTGAGATGAAGGGACCTTAAAGCTCATCCAGCTCCAACCTCCTGTCACACCTTCCACTAGAGCAGGTTGCTCCAAGCCCCATCCAACCTGGCCTTGAACACTGCCAGGGATGGATCAGAAAGGTCACGTCAGCCTTCACTGCAGCTTGCCTGCAGATTCAGAAAGCTCTCCTCCACATCAGGTCCCCGCGCTCTGGAAAAGCCTTTCCCTCCCTGCTGGCTGCTTCCCCTCTGGCATCCCCTCACTATTCTCCATGGCTTATTGGTCCTCTGAGCACTCAGCAGCACAATGCATAGGACCCCATGGGCTGCTGGTACTGAGCTGAACTCGCTTGCCTCAGTCTGCATTACAGGCACAGCCAGAGCGTGGCTGGACTTCGGGTTTGCACAGCCACCACCGATGGAGTAGAGATGGTCACAGTTTGGTTGGGAACACAATTGAAGGTCTCTTTCCAATGTCTTCCCTGCTTTGCTCCTTCTCTTGCCATCACTCAGCAGAGGTTACTGCACACCGCGAGACCACTCTTCCATAGGAAAGGAGCCACGCTGGGATTCTGCTTGAGCTCAGACAGGCCTCGAAGTTCATTACACTTGGTTGAGCACTGACTTTAAGAACAGAAAACAGCAGCTTACTTCAGATGTACTCTGGATTTCTTCTTACCAGGCGGATGCAGCTCTGAAATGCAGGGGCTGGCAGTAAAGTCTTTACAGTTTTACCTTTGCCAGGCCACTGAAATGTGTCCTAAGAGACCACTCAAAGGACCAGCAAAAATTGCTTCTGTTAGAGACAGAACGAGCAGGTAGCAGCCATTTGGAGGTGCTTTGGGACAGCTCCTGCAGTCATTGGGATGCTTACAAAAGGTTTACTCCAGACGCCATTTGTTCATAGCCTGCTGGCTCAGCAGAAGCCTGGGAATTATGCACTAATATTAATTGCTTGTCAACTGCTCTGCTCATGTCTTTTACCCATGCTCATCCTCTCAATTTGCTGGTGAGGCCATCCTCAGCCGCAGCCTTCAGAAGCCTCCTTCAGCTGCTTCTCCCATGGCCATCTCCATGCATTCATCCACACAGAAGACCCCTGCCTTGCCTTGATGTTGCTGGGCCACCCTCTCGGGCTCCCCCCTCTGCACAGAAGTACCCATGAGAACCCACTCGTGTGCTACAAATTCATAACCACCCCTAGAGCCCCTTCTCTCATGTGAATGAGAGGAGGATGCTGTGGCCTGCCTCTACCTGCCCCTACCTCTACCTTGCTGGTATCTCCCTCCAAGAAGGGGCTGCAAACAAACAGTGGCAGTCACAGCCCATTCTTTTGTGCTTGGGCAGTGCTCAGCTGTGCCATGGGATTGTCCTGCCGTCACAGTGACAGTCACCCCAGCAAGGGTGAGCCACTGTTTGTGCTCACAGTGCCAGCTGGGGAATGGCTCATAGCAGAGCTGTCCCTGGGCACTTCATTTAACAAATTGTCTTTGCCACGGTCCAGATCAAGCCATGATCCTATGGGTGCAAAGCCAGACTGTGCCATCCCAAAGTGACATCCAAGCACAGCAGTACCCAGCCAAGCCCCAGCTCAGACATTCGACCAATTCCTGAGCAAAGCACCAGCTCCATAGCATGGTCTGCACAGAGCAAAGGACTGTGAGAAACCCTGTGTCCTCAGTACCCCAAGGTTCCAAACCCATTCCCTGACCACAGGGCTGAGGTGGGTGCACGTGTCCCCAAAGGCACAGGTTCTGGTGCCTGCAGAGTATCCCCAGCCTCCCCGCACACTTGATGGGATACATCCAAAGCCAGAGCAGCACGGTCCCTGGACCAGCCTCACCCAAGTCCTCCTGGCCCATGACAGCAGAAATCTCTAGTGCCGGGCTGAGACATGCAAGGTGCAAAAGCAGCAGAGAGAAAGCTCCCAGCACTGACCTGGGAGGGGAACGGAAAGATCCACATCCAGCAGGTCTTGGGCAGGGTTCACCAGGAAGGCATTCCCTGGAGGGCGAGAGCCTGTGCTGGGACAAGGACGCACCAGACCCTGTCTCTGGCCTGAGCCAGAAAGGCTGCAAAGGGTGAATCCTGTAGTGCTGGATGAGGGTCTCCAGCAGCAACTGAAATCCAGCAGCTGTGGCTGGCCTGGATTCACTTGGTTAGGTAATAAAATGTGTGCTGGGCCAGAGAGAAGATGTGGTTTTCCCTCTGGTTTCTCTCTCAAGGGGTCCATGGCTGACAGAAGGGATAGGGGGTTGTTTGCTCCCTCTTAATCCCCCTTCTAAGGGTTTCCCCTCCATAGTCTGAGATCAAGGGGGAAGTGTGGATGCCTCTGCCTACGCCTCTGCTCCCCGAGGACAGCATCCCCTGCTAAAATGGCTGTGCTGCCTTCCACTTAATATCTTTGATCTCATATTTAAATACAGCTGGCCATAAAGGAAAAGAGAATGTTTCCCAGCTAAGATTTGATTTCCAGTCTCTCCATCCTTCCAGATACTACTATCAAAGTATGAGGTTTTGGAAGACTAACCATCTCCTTGGCTAATCAAAAATAAGGGGGAAATAAAGGAGGGGATAAATCCTTGAGAACAATCACTTTGAGGTTAGTTCTCAATATTTCTTTTTTATATTGTTATTTGAAATTAAACTTCAAGCCCCTCTATCGCTGCCTATTGGATCTCCAGTCTTAATCACAGCAGCAAACAAGGAGCTCGTAATCCTGATGGATTTCCACCACAAACTTGGGATCCTTCCAGAACCATCACTGTCTCTGCATCCCCCCCACCCTGCAAGCATAGTGTGTATTTCTGGTTCCCCACATTTATGACCTGGCATTTAAGTGCATTAAAGCAGCAGCTGTTTTATCGCCTCCAATTCACTAAGTGATATAAACACCACCACCTGATTACCCCACTGCTGTCATTATTTACTGCTGCAGCAGTCCCTCAGTGCCATCCTCAAACTTTATCAGTAATGATTTTCTGTTTCTTCCAGACTATTGCTAAAGACACAGAATAGCACGGAGTGCAGGGAGGTACCTGTGGGACCCAATTAGAAACGACTGCACTGAAGGCTGGTGTAGCACCAATGATTACATCCTGAGATGCAGCAGTTAGCCAGTTTTTAAGCCCAAGCTAATCACACCATACCCATTTGTTAACTACTCATAAAACAAAGCCACAGTAAGAGTGCCCAGATACCTTCTCAGCAACCTCAGCACAACAGCAGCTCTATGGAACTTCACTGCATTGCTAAGAGCCAAAACAAAGGCAACACTGAGTGTTTCGCTTTCAATATGGGCTTCAGAGGGCAGCACATTGACATCAGCTCCATTCACAGCCATGGAGAGGTCAGGTCTCTCTCATGTTTTTATTTTCTGCTAAAGAGGATTCATCTCTTGATGCTCGAGAGGAGGCAGGGGCAAGGCAGGCAATGAGCAAGAAGAAAAGGTACCTTCAGCATGAGCTCCCCTGCTGTTCCCAGTGAGCTGATACACAGCTTTAGAGGCCCTTGGAAAGGGATGTTGCATCTCTGTGAGAAAGCTGCTCTCCTTCATCTCCTCCATTGCAAACAGAACCCAGGCCCAAATCAGCTATTTATTACAACACGTTAGCTGGGAAATCAAGTGGGAGGGGGAAAGGGGTTAATTAAATTAAAGGCCTCTCTAAAGAGAAGGCAATTAGGGCATTGATTGCAAGAAGTGCCAAGTTAATTGGGCATGTGACACATTGACATTCTTCACAATCAATAAACCTGCAACACCTTCAAAGGAATCTGGAGCAGCACATGACCATATCAGGGACAAAAATGCAATAAGTTTCTTGAGCTGATTATAGCAGTTGGTTCTTTCATGTTTTCTCAATACAGAAGCTGTCTGACAGGGCAGCTCTTCCCCCATGTGGCTTTAATAACAGTCTTTGATGGAGCCAATGAAGCTTTCTCTCTCTTTTTTTTAAAGAGAAATCTTGTCAGCTTCACTCAGCTTCGTCTTTCCATTCCCTGCCACTCACCAGGAAAAAAGGGGCTGGAGAGGGCTGGGAAAAGCCAATTAATAGAGGTAGCGGAGAAGTAACAGAGCAACCAGCAGTGATGCTCTGAAGGCAAAGCTGGTGCCTGGAGACCGCTACAGATCATGCCCTGTTGTGTGCACTGGGGAAGAGCCTCACTGCAGCAAGGGATTGGCGAGACCCTTCTTTTCCCTTTGTTTTCTCTGCTGCTGAAAAGCAGAGCTGATGTTTGTTATAAGGCTGAAAGAAACTGGCATCCATCACCCCCAATGAGCCTGGGTCCATGGAGAGCAGTTACCGGAGGGTCTGTTGGAGGGTCTGACTGCTCCCCACAGAACACCAGACAGGGGGTGGAGGAAGGACAGTGCTTCTGGTGGAGAGCAGGAAGGATGCTGCTGCAAAAGGTGGAGGAGAGGAGTGACCAGAGGGACCTCTGGGCTGCCTGGTATGTTCTGGCCCTGCTGTGGTGCAGAAGTGCCCTTGTATTTGCACAGGAGCTGGGATGCAGTCTGTTGTCCAAGCCCAGGTCCCCCCCTTTTGCTTCTCCCTTCTGCTGGGCTTCTCTGAGTGCTGTATTACCTCAAGGTGCTTCAGGTGGACGTCACTAAAAGCTGCCAGCCTGATGGGGCCAATCTGTCCTAGGGTGCACCTCTGACTGGACTGGACTTTTCCAACACCCACTCATGGTCATTGTCATTGTCAGTGCCTTCCACCTACCAGTATCATTTTAGGAAAACAATCCTTAAAGCTCCTCCAGCTCCAACCCCTGCCACGTGCAGGGACACCTTCCACTGGAGCAGCTTGCTCCAAGCCCCTGTGTTCAACCTGGCCTTGAACATTGCCAGGGATGGGGCAGCCACAGCTTCTCTGGGCACCCTGTGCCAGCGCCTCAGCAATTTCTCTTAGGTTTGCCTGCCAGGCCAAAAACCCAGCAGTGAGCACTTGGTCACTGGGTAGGATGGGGAGACCTACATGCCCCAGGCAAGGAAGCACAGGCTTCCTGATTTAGGGTGGGGAGGCTGCAGGATCCTCCACAGGATCCTCCACAGCAGGACACTGCTGGAGTCCTCCCACGAGTCACACTGTCCCTAACGTGGGATCCAGAGGTGCACAGAGCTGGGAGGGAAGGAGAACCCCCAAACTGTGAGACATGCACATGTCCTGTGTCCATCAGCCACTCCCAGCTCCCTGTAACCAGGGCTGCAGCAAAGGAAAAGCAGAGCTCCAGGCTGGGGCAGGGCTCAGAGCTGCCCTGTCCCCAGGAAGGAGAGGAGCAGTGGGCAGCACCTACCAGGCTCTGTGGGCTTCAGCACGAAGTGTCTGTCCGGGTCCAGGCGCAGGAGCTGGCAGAACTGCTGCACATCTTCAGGGCAGTTTTGGGGCTGCACCATCACCACGTCCCCAGCACTGTACCTGGGGGTGCAGTGGGACCAGCTGAGTGCAGCCATGGGGCAGGCCACGGGCACAGCATCATCATCCAGCACCCACACCAGGGCAGAGGCCACAGCTCAGCCAAACTCCCCGTGTCACCAGTGTTGTGCTCTCTAACCTGACAAGGCAAAGAGCTGGTCCCTGGGCAGGACACTGCCATCCACCCCTGACTGCCATGTACGGGGATAGTGCAGCTGGGACCACATCCACAATGCTGCAGCTTCAGATCTTAGGGAAAAGGGGAGTGGAAGAGGAAAGCAAAAGGACACTCCATCCCACCCAGCAAAGCTGGGGAGTCAGGAAAATGCTCACGTGATCCCTGAGCCTGTGACATCAAACTCAATGAGCCGGACATCCTGGAAGTGGGATTGTGCCGTGAGCCGCTGGTTGGACACCACCGGAGCAGCAAAGGGACAGAGCTCAGAGGGAGCAGCTCTGGGTGCTGTGGGCTGGAGCAGGACCCCGTTGGGCTGTGAGGAGTCCTCAGCCACGTAGTGTAGGGTGTACTTTGGAGGCAGGCTGTGGAGAGGAGAGCAATGCAGTGTGGTTACCTCCATGCCACAGCTCCTCTGCTGCTGTAGTGCTAGAGGCCTAAACTCTGCCCACCATACCCAATCACCCATCATCCCTGTCTCCTGGAGCTGGCTTGGGGCAAGGGAACACAATGCAGACTGCCAGGAGAAGGAGATCGCAAAGGCTCCAGAGCAGGCAGAGGAGGGGGTGAGGCATACACACTCAGCAGGGATGTCAAGGCAGAGGCACGTCAGGACAGCCAAATGGACAGAACCTTGCTGGGAGAGCGCACCCAGAGGACAGGGGGACACCCCATGCACAGAGAGATGGGCCACCCGTGATCAAAGTCCAAGGGATACTTGGGACCCCAGAAGCTGCTTGGGGAGGCTTCCTGGTCAGAGCTTATCTCCACCTCAGGAAAGAGCCAAGGAACCAGAGCATCTCACCCCAGGCAGCTTCAGCAGCCCCTGCCTCCCCCTGCACTCACCGTACATCAGGGCTGATGATCTCAAGGCCAGGAGGGAGAGGATACAACATGAGGACCTTGTCCCATAAGGCCACAAGCCATGGATCAATCACTGCATCCGGCCTGCAGGTGGGAAAGTCAGGCTGCAGCAGTGCAGCAGCATCCCTTCAGGCTCAAGTGCTGCTACACCTGCACCCAAACATCACTGAGCCACCCCTGGGCAACCACCTCTGCTCTGCTTCCATCGCACAGTCACCCCATGCCATTCCCTCCCAGCTTCAGGTCTGGAAACATCTCAGCCACTCTGAGCACTCACTCACTCCTTGGGGACCAACCACTGATGCCTGAACAGAACCACCAACCCCTGCACACAACTGATGGCCGTCACCAACTCCTGGAGCACACACAGCCTCTGCCCTGTGCAAGGAGAGCAGCAGCACAGCTCAGGCTGCTGCAATGAAGCAGGGACAGCTGTGTGACACCCCCACCCACCCCCCCCGACCTGAACAGGACTGGGGCAC
>JANHGB010031558.1:311-27631 GCA_026283785.1 Coracopsis vasa
TTTGAGTTAAAGTAGCCAATTCTTTGTTGTTCCCTTTCTCTTTTTCTTTTTTATTCTTTTTAGAACAGAGGAAAACCCAATTTTTATTGCTGCACAGGTTACTTTCCATTCATTCTGGCAGCTATTCCTGACTACAATGCTCTTAAAATTGTACATTGGAAAACTTCTTTCAGGTGTTGCAGTGTACAGTTACTGTTAATGATAGTAATTGACAACTGTGTCATTGTACACAAGGTTCTCATCCTCTCTTGTCAGTATCTATAAACACTTGTTTACCAAGACAGATTCAGCTTGCCTCCATTAGGAACCACATACAGCCAGACAGATTGATACCTTCTTGTACATTTGCGATTTCTTTTGAATCCAATTATAAGATCCAATTGTAAATCCAAGAAATTAAGTGGCTTCCTAGAGATTTCCTTTGCTATAGTTCATCTTCTGTTCCTATAGCTCTTGATTTTTCATTGCTGAACTGTTCTAAAATACTTACAGAAATTACAGCTGTGCGCATGGATATGTAAGGTTTCTTCCTCCAGCTGTCATTCAGCAAGCAAACATTCTAAGCCTATGAAATATTTGTTGGCTGGCACAGTTGTCCCATTTTCTCAAGTACTACTGCTGACTGCAGCTAAACTTGAGAAACTTGTGAAGTTGAACAGTTAGGAATGCATACAAATACTCTACCAGCTCTTTGTTTGAAATGTATAGGAATTTGGATTTTCCTGAAACTAGGTGCTAGATGCTTCCTGATGCTTCTAGAAGATACCATTGGCTCACTGGTAAAGGAGTCTGCCTCAGTGTTGTACATGGGAAGGGTTTGGAACCTGTATTCCAGAGGGTGAGATGTTGAACATGTAATATTAATACACAAATAATGAAAGAACAGAAGGAAAGAAGAACACTATTTTGTTTCTAGCCACGATGGACGTATGCAACCTGAAGTGATTTCCTTAGCACTCAGACAGATTTCCTTATTGCCCTTTTAATGGCACATTTCAGAATATAGCTGGGCTCTGCAGGGCAGAACAACGTCAAGCAGGACAGTCAGAGACATTCCCACAAATTTCTCTGGCTTAGGAAGATACTGCTTTGTGATCACAGCAGCTGGAAGTAGCAGGAGCTGAACTGTGGCAGGGAGAACAACAGTGTTGTAGTTACATGCAGAAAGTTTTATAAAGTCTTCAATGTATGTGCCTTGTCAGAATTTACAATAATTTAAGGTGCTTATTATTCCTCCAGGCATGGAACTCATAAATATTACTCAGTGCTATTTGTCATTGGCTTCTCTGTCATGCATAAAGCAAAATTAAATACTTATCTCTATATCGTTAACGTATTAAACATTAGGATTTATGGGGTTTGAGATCTTACTTGCTCTGAGAACATTAAC
Organism: Coracopsis vasa; assembly: GCA_026283785.1. NCBI lineage: Eukaryota > Metazoa > Chordata > Aves > Psittaciformes > Psittacidae > Coracopsis > Coracopsis vasa. Next base: position 1,702 of record JANHGB010031558.1, read on the forward strand.
TTCCTGATGAAAGATCTAAACGCAAATAGAAGGAACGCCAAAATACCCTGGAACATAATTAAGGATACTGAGGTGCGAAGAAGCCCCAGGCATAGGAATGTGCAGTTTTCTTATTTCCACTTTCATGGTGGGCTAATTTTCTTTGTTCCACATTTCTATCCACTCTCCCAATGTGCCACTGTGTTGCTTTGCAACAAGTCATCAGGTGATGAAAATGTAAGTGCATTCTTATATGGATTATCAGTGAAAAAGCACCCCTGGCTTAAAACATGTCCTCACTATCTGTACTGGGAAACTGCAATTCAGCAGTGTCTAAAACATTAAAAATATCATAGATTCCTCTTTCTCTATGAAGAAAAATTTCTTTGGTAGCTTTACTTGATTTGTTGCTATTCAAGGGTTCTTGCAAACACGCATTGAACAGGGACAACTTTTAACCAAATCTCTATCTGCAGCATAATAGAAATGCTTTCTGTGTTGTTGTGTATGTCTAACCAGCAGGTAACAGCTGGCATTTTCTAGAATGCACACATACATACAGGAAGCAAACACATTGAGTTTTGCAAGCATAGCCTTAAATGGTGCTGAAAATTCTCCCATCTAAAACCCATAAGGAGTTACTAAAAGCAATTTTTAACTTTTTCCATATCCACTTCCATGAATTTGATGAAGTTAATGGATTTATGTAAGCATTGACCTTGATTCTATGGTTTTAAACAAGGGTGGGTGAGGGTCTGACAATACTGTGCAAATACATGATTGTATTCAGTGAAGTAATGCCCTTGTGAGAAGAAGGCCTTTAAAATGTGTATTAGTTTCCCATAGTGTCTGTCACTTTTCTGACAGAAACCAGAGGATGCATTTAAGTTTACACTACTGATGCTCACCAAAGCTGTCCCCGTATAGCATTGTGCAGGCATCTGCCAGGGTGTTTTATGGGCTGGGATTAAGAGCCTGGCCTCAGAAGGAGGCTGTGCACATAATGGTGGCAGAAAATGGTGTTTTACACAATGAAAGTGCCCATGTCCATCTTGAATAGCACGAACAAAACACAATGCAGGTGGATGCTGCACTGTGTCATGCCCCAGGTAAACTTCAGGCATTAGAAAAGACAAGTTTCTTGGGTAGAGTTGAGGGCAGAGAACAGATCCATCACTGCTCACATGCTCTCACAGTCAGTAAATGCTGCAGAAAATATGAGCTATGACAGCACAGGCATGAGCCCAGAGGATGCTAGCCTCTAGGGCACCAGAGCAGAGCCAGGGGTACCACCGCTGAGCCTCCACTCTAGTCATGTACTTCCCCTTTTAAATTTTTCCCTGAAGGCCCTATTTAGACAGCCAAAAAGACTTTACACCCAGATGATGCTTCTCTACACACATACATTTGCTGCTTCACCACGGGAGACCGTCAGAGTCTCACAGGAGGTTTCAGGAGCAGGCTTTGTCGGGACTCTTGCTTGGCAGCCCTGAAGCCACTCTTCTTGTCCTCTTTACAGCTGAGGCCAAACTACATCCCAGCAGCAATGTTGGTGGCCTATTGTAAAACACAGAGTGAACTTACTGGCACTGTAACATCTTGTATCTCATCCCAAAGGAGTAAGATATGTATTTTTTTCAGGAGACATTTTCTACTCTACCTTGTTCTAGTTGATTTAAATGTCCTTAGTGACGTACTCCACCCTCTGCTTATGAGACTTTCTCACAGCACAGCAGAGCTCACTGCCAGCCCAAGGTTTGCAATTATTCATTCCTTCCATCATTCTTGCTTTTATGATCCTAAGTAATTCCTCTCCCACTTACGTGTAGGCTGTAACATCTCATCTCTGAGGCCAACTAACCTCTGCCACTTTTCTCATCTCCCTCTTGGCCCATTTTTATTACATTTTGATTTTTCGTAATATTTGTAACTCTTTCCATGTAAGTACAATTAAGTAATTGTATTAATCACTCTATGAAAAAAACACAAGTTAATGAGTTCAGACTTCATACCAATTGTTGAAAACCCCTAGCTGATTCTTCCCACTGCTAATGGGAAGCAGAGAACAGTGATGAAGGTACCATTGCCACTGTTCACCTACTGTACTGCTTTTCCTCATGCCCTAAGGCTGTTTCTGCTTCTGTTCACCTATGTTTACTTGTCAATATTGCATTCACTAGGTCTCATTAACTAAAACATGCCACGTACCAGAGCTGCATCATGCTGTTTGAACACCATGTGAGGAAGGCTGATTTTTGAGGGAAACAGGCCATAGCTGGCAGCCGACTCCAGCTCTGGTTGGTCTCTACCTTATTTTCTAGGTTTAGGGCAAACAGACCTTTGCTCTGGTTACTTGTACTGGGCACAGATTAAGGACTTTCATTACACATTAATAACTAAAAGAACAGTGGCATATTCACACAAATGGAGACACAGATTTTCTTTTTTAAACTAAAGAATCCTGAAAAATTAAAGAACCTGTTATTTGTTTGGAAAGTACTTTCTAAACCCCAAAATGAATACTAAAATGCCAGCAATGTGATTTTCAGTATCCCACTCTTCTCTTTTAAGGAGGTCTCTTCTCATTCCGTGCATTACGGATGTTTAATTGAAAGGTTACACACAGGGTCATCAACAAGGCTCACAATGCCTCTAGCCTTACAATACACTTCACTTCAAAGGGATTGGCTGCATTCCTGAGCCTTGTACCAATAAGCACTAATAACACTGAAAAATGAAAACTGAAACAGATGTCTCCAATAGCATTGATTCTTATTAGCTGTTCACAGCTATTCTTACACCTCTAGGCATAACGAAGCCAAGCCTGCGTGCTGGGTGTGCGGCTGCACAGGGCCTTGGTAATGCCGTTGGAATGCTCCCCTCCGCTGCTGCTCGCTGCATTCTTGACAGACTGTCTCCATTATAATCTTAAGAAAACTTCTTAAAAATGTCATTTAAAAAGGCATCAAATATGTAAACTCTTACTTAATAAGGACAGGATTTGACAGTAACACGTATTTCTTAAAATTAACTGGGAAAACCAGTGATCGAATGTACGTTAGAAAGAGCTGAACTGTACATTTATCTGTGCCTTGCTGCAGATCCCAGATCTGTAATGACCACCCAGAAAGAGCTTAAGGCAGCAATGTGGCAAGATAATGGAAGAATGGCAATCAATAGGTAAAGAAAAAAAAAGGTTTTGTGCATATCACTCTGCTGTAAATACCCCAAGCGGACAAGTAATAGGCATCAATTCTTTATGTAATCTGTTCAGTGAACAGAAGTGAAACTGATTTGGTATAACCCACGAGTGTAATGAGTATCTGTACTGTTGCACACAAAACCAAAGCCTAAACCACAAACTTATTTGGGTTTGTAGAGCTTCCTTGTCTGTCTGTTCTTCTAACGCATTTTTGCTCTTGGACATTATTTTCCTACTTGGAAAGAAAGGCAGCCATGAGAGACATCTATCAATCTACAAAGAACAGATTTTAACCTCATTTAACATATGGACAATGGAAGCTGCTCCTGCTGAAGAAGTAGATCATATTTTTATTGTTAAAGGTTGGTAGTGTGAGAAAAACTTTCCAAGTGGACCAGCAACCTGTGTAACAAGAGGGAAGGGAAAGCTAATGCATAGATGCTTAGAGAAGGATGACAAGGACAAAGCAGTGGCCTGGGCTGAGCTTCACAGTCCAGCTTGTACACTCACATGTGCCAGGAATTTACACATTTCTGTTGCTGGCAGAGTTCTGTATATTCACCACTGAGTTAGGTTTGAAAAGTTGGGGTTGTAATACACTGTGTGTTCACGCCCAAGCGTCCACTTTCCATGCAGAAGAGTCAATATAAGGAAAACTGTATTTTGCTGTGGATCTCTTAGGAACTAGATCCACTGTCAAAGTGGTCAGTGAAAAGATATTGCTTAATACTACACGAAGCATCCTCCCTTACCTGAATCTCTCTTCCCTGAAGACCTCAGTGTATCTCTGGAGACCATTTCATACCTTTGAAATCTGAAGTCTGACTTAATCCTGCATCTGAAGATAATCCTCAAAATCATCCTCAGCCCTCAAAGTAACAGAGTAAAACTGGGAAAGAAAGAAGATGATGTCTGCCTTGTGCAACTGGGAACGAAAATGCAGGGGTGTGCCAAAAGGATCATCCCTGTAACGTTCTAGATTCTGTAAAATTGTATGCATTATTAACACTGTGGAAGAAAAGCAGGAATCTGGTGTGATATGCGTGTGGTAACCTTATCCATGCTGAGAAGACAAGGTGAAGCTCCTGACTGTCTATCTCAGCCAACAATTGTCTATCTCAAACATTGCATCATCTTCAAGGTACGTCTCTGCTCACTGTCCCATTCAGCATGTTAATTTAGGGCACTGAACAAACCCAGCAGTTTTTTTCCATGCCTATTCTGATGTTATGGAATTCAGTGCAATCAAACCAAGATGCTGTGCTTTGCCAGTGATAGTGATTTTTCCTATGCACGTGCTGTCTGACCACTCAGCAGTGCATTCTTGCCTCAGATGAAGAATGCTATCACACAACATACCATGTAACCAGACCAATTGTAAAAGTCACTTCTGGAATATTAAGAATGGGCTGGTGATGCCTGCACAGGTCTGCAGGGATTGTTCAGCTTGCTTGAGGGGAGGAGTTCATGGCATTTATTGTACGCTGCACCACACAGAACACATATTTTGACTTTTCAGAGAATACCCCTGAAGGGAAACATCATTCAAATGGCAGAAAAGGGAGTGGACCTTTTCCATGGAGGTTGTGCACCAATGACAGGCTCAGATACATCAAAACCATCAAAAACACCAGGCAAGAGTTTTCCTACTGCTCGACACTCGCTATTGTGAGGATAAAGGGAAAGGATGTCCATCTGCAGCTACAAATACATTGTAGCTGCATTTCAACTGTGAAAATTTCCTTTTATCTTCAAGTGGAAAACCAAGTTTTGTTTTGGTAGGTGTCCATATAAATGTGAGCTCGTTGTTCCTGCGGGTTTTACCAGTGGCTTCTAATTCCACACGTAGAAACATTTCTACCTCCTGAGTGAGTCCAAGTGAGAATTCACTGCTCAGAGATGTAGAAAAACAGCATTCTACCTCAGCTGGGGTCAGGAAGGAACTCCAGTGTCATGCATGGCTACTAGCTCCCCTCTGCTTTGGATCTGCTTAGGGCAGTCTTTCACGACAATCCAACAGGCTCTGGAGCATGCTTAATGCTACCAGTGATTCCCTCTGTTTCCTTTCAGCTGCCAGTCCAAACTATTTTTTGTCAGTAAAGGTTATACAATGAGGTTCATCCAGATGCTTCATCCAGATGATGCATAAAATTCAAGGAATTCAAATACACATCTGGTTACTAAAAAAAGCCATAATAAAAGCAGAAATTCTTATTAATAAATAACCACTTTTCCTTGGTTAATATAAAGGTTGCTGGTGCAGGTAGCATTAAGATCCTTGATATTAGGATGAATCACTCTACACTGATAACTGAATGCCCTCTGTTTGTGTCATGGAAAAGGTACATAATGGCTGCACCTCTCCGAGTTCTCATGCTGTTGCTTCTTACCTGCACAATGCAACTTACACTAAATTACCACAGGAAGGAAAATACCATAAATCTTCTTGCCTGCTGTTGAGCTCGCCCACTTGCAGCTATTCTTGCATCTCAACAGCCCAGCCTGTCCATGGGTGGAAAAGCTTAAAATATGGGCCATAGCCAGGGAACAAAGCCGGCTCAGAACTAGCTAACACAGATGCAAATTATGCTGGAAGCAGAAAGGCTGTCAATAAACTTTCAGGCTCCTGCTGGAGCTCATGGAGTACATTAGTACTCAGGTAAATAAAGAAGGATTTTAATGTTCTAAGTGACTATTAATGCAATAGAAACAAGTGCTACAGACTGGTAAATGGAGACCCTGGAGAAGGATCTCTCTGCAATCGTGCCCCTGGAGGAATACACCCAGGAAATATAGGAAATTCCATTTAAACATAACAAAATACTTTTTTATGGTAAGACTAGTTGAGCACTGGCATGGGCTGCCCAGAGAGGTGGCAGAGTCTCCATCCTTGGAGATAATCAAAACCCAGTTAGACACAGTCCTGAACAACCTGCTCTAGCTGGTCTTGCTTGAAGTGTGGGGTGCCTAGATGATCTCTGGAGGTGCTTCTAACCTCACTGTTGTGTGATTCTATGATTCCTGCTGTTGTTTTCTGTATTTAGACAGTAAACTCTTTGGAGACAGAGCCAAAGAAACACCATGCAGGCTTTTTACCAGTCGATCATTAAATGTTCTCAAAATGAGTCTAAACCAAAGAAGGAATGGAGACAATGCAACTGATACCCAAGGGAGGACCAAACAAGCAAAGCAAAAGATTTGAAAACTCTTTCATACAGCTGTTATCCATTTGAGCAACACGAGCAAAGATGAGATCTGCTTCAAGGGTAATTCATACATTATTCTGCTTTTTCCTTCTCCTCAGTCAGCTAATGCCAGAGTTATTCTAAAGGCTCCATGGTGATGAAAAGCATAGTAAAGGAGGAAACAAAGATGATTGCATCAACCAAGGGAAGTTTCAGAGAACAGATATTTATTGGGTCCATTTGGATCCATTTGTAAGTAACAAGTGGAGTATCACTCAACTGATTGGATGAAGCTTAAGGTAGACAGACAGATTTAGGACTCAACTAGAAGCAAGAAAAGTTGTGAAGACTTGTAAAACATGTCTGTTGGATCTTGGCTTCAGCCATCCCCACTTCTGTCTGTAAAATCCATTCCAAAAGCTCTATATTGGGCTATATCCCAAATGAGATTATTTTACACACAACTATATTTAATTTGCAGTGAGGAGAACACCTTGGTTTGTTTTATGTCCACATGCCTGTTTAATTGGGCTTCTGATTATTTAATGTCACTGCTGCAGAGGTAGCTTTTATGAGGCACAAAAGAAAATTTAATGAAAATTATTCACAAGCCCAACTTCTGACTAGTAAAACCAAGAGCTTAATGTAAGAGGCAAAGTCCCCATCTGGTACTTCTCTTTGAAAAGAACAGCCCACATGAAGGATTTATTGTGACATTACAATGCTTGATGTCAAATAATCTAGCCAGAGGAACAATATTGCCCTAAAGAGAGCCATCAGGCCCCGTGTGACATGGGTATTTGAAAGGATTAACTACACTTAAATCAATATGGGCAATGAAAACAGAAATAACCAATCTCTTAGCCGCTCAATTATTTAAGAGTGTCTTTAGTCCCCACAGAATGGAATTAAACGCTTGTTTAAGAGGACTGACAATTAAATCTATTTCTTTAATGTCAAGATAAGGACGTGGGATCCTTGACTGCAGTATGGTGTGAAGGAGTAACATTTCACAGAGAAAAACGTTCAGGAGGAGCCCTCAGGGTGCTCACTGGTGAAGGGCTTTCCCACGGGGGGACCTAGCTGCTTCCCACAGGCATGGCTGTGTGCACTGCAGACACATCTGCTTCCCCAGGGGTGCTAGTGCTCCACATCCACCAGCACATCAGGCTGTGGCTGCCAGTCTGTGCCTGGGCCACTGTCACGGCGGTGCCCACACCAGTGGGGATGGCAGCATTGGTCAGGATGGCACCAGCAGCAGATAGTCATCATTCCATCTCCAAATCCACTGTCCTCATGTAGTCAGGTCTTCATGAAAGGCTACATTCAGATACAGCTTCTTAGCTGTCCCATTTCCTTCCTAGTGCTATGTTTTAAGAGTAGAAACTTCAGGCTTTAAAATACACAGAATACTAATAACTGAGTGTTATTTCAGGTGATAACATAAATGTAAAATCATTTAATTGACATGGGCTGACAATTTCCCAGTCATTTGAGTTTTGAAAAGTTTGTCTGACCTATCCCAATATACTTTTTAAGATATTTTTAAGATGTTTTACAGAGCAACCACTCTGACCTTTCCTGATGATACTATTTCTCCTGAGGTGTTTGTTCATCTCAAACGCAATGAAGAAATTCCTAGTGAGGAAAATTTTAATAAGAACTTCTATTTTTAGATGATAAAAAGGAGGCAACAGAAGCAGGATTTATGCAAAGCATTGAACATTCATCCATCATATTGCAAATACCCTAGGCGACAGGAAAACACCAGATAGCTGCATGCCTTCAGTTAAAGTTCCTGGCCAGAAAAGGTGAAAGATGTTCTTAAATTAGAGACAACCAAACACACTAAGAGTTCATGAAGATGTTCTAGTGGCAGCTGTCCATCATGAATCTCAGTTTTTCAAAGGCTTCTGTGAGTTGCAAGACAGTTTAAAAGCCTGATTCTCGATATTTAGGCTACTTCACAACATGGCAAATGAATGCAAAAGCCCTCCTCTGGTTTGTAACCAACATGTGAAAGTCATTGTCAATGTGCCAGACTGACTCCTTGCTGCTGTTGAGCTCTGAGTCACTACAGACGAGCTCTTATTCCTAGACCTTCCATCCCTTTTTTGCGTTTTTTATCTGTCCATTAAGATACCACTGTGATTTAATGTATTACTTTCTTTCAGGCAGAAAAGAAGTGCAGTCCATAAAAAATGATCTTTTTCTAAGTATTTTTTATAACAATTTGTGAAAATATATTGCAGAAAATCATTACTCATGATTTTTGTCTTGACACTTTTAAGCATAATAGCTTGGAGGTATTGTTGATTAATGATTTCTAGGTCCTCTGATGTTCTTGTACAAACTTGTCCACATTTTAGAGTCAGAGTAAGGTGCAAAAAAAGAAAAAAAAAAAAGAAAGAAAAAAAAAGAAAAAAAGACAATTGTCACTTTTTAACCAAAGACCGTAGATTTTATGGCTTGTATGTGCCCTGACAGCTCTGCATGCAATTCTCAACTTCAACACTTTTTACCATTGATCAAATGGCTGTGATGCCGCTATGCTGAGCCTCACCCTCAGCACATGTCTGGTTTTGTGGTCACTCTGCTGGTTATTTTCATGCCATTATTTTGCTGATCATCACCAAATGATTTATTTCCTCATCTCCTGCATTAGTGTTACACAGCTGTTCATTCTTCTCTAAAGCATTTAAATCTCTTTCTTTGCCCTTCTTGCCCTATTACTCCTTATACGTTTCACAACAGTTGCTTTGGCACACATCTTTCAGCTACATATGAGCCCATCTAAACTGATATTGCCATCATTATTAGCTGCCTTGAAGAACTGACTGTCTGGGTATAAGATGATTCATGACAGGTAAAGATCACAAAGATCTGCAGAACGTAAGGTAACAATGAGACTACACTGGTCCACATGGTCAGATATAGTCACAGCACATCTGCAGCCTAAGCACTGTTGATGCTTTTATAGCTACAGATGCATATTTGACATAGTCATTTGTGCCTGTAATTGCACATGTGCATAGGAAGAGTGCAAGGAGCTGCCCTGGAGAGAGCTGGGCACACTCCTCAGGCTGTGAGGAAGGTGCTGTGTTAGTGCTGTGTAAGGTAAACGGGAAGGCTCTCGCGTGGGCACCTGCTTTGCACTAGCAAGAGCTTCTGCATCCCTTTTCCAATTGTTTGGAATGAAACTGTTAGACGCCATTGTTTCATAGCTGTTCTTTACCATGTAATTGCAATGAACGGATTTTCATGCTCAGTAAAATTTGCATTAAACTGTATATATGCTTATACAGGTTAGAGATAGAAAAGGCAGATTTGTTTGTGGATTTCAGAACTAAGGTAGAATTCCATAGAAGAGGAAGTTTTTTTCCAGCACAGAATTAATTCTGTTAATCCAAATCTGGAACATTCATTCCTCATCAGCTTACTTCTACAGCACCTGAAGGATATGGATATTGAATAACTGTGTAACTGCTGGCGTACTGTTGGTCTGTGAAGCTGGAAACTAACTATTCTGGACAATACCCTTAATGCAATAAGCATGATTAAGAAACCAACATTTGTTGTTAGCAGAACTCTTAGAAACTGAAAAATAAAAGAGAATCTCTCACTTATTCCCATCTTTTATTCTGGCTTCAGTTGTTCATGGACTCGGAGGGTGGATTTCAGATACACTGGTGCTGCACCACAAGCAAAAGGAACTCTGTGTTTCTCATAATGTTTTACCTTCCATGCTCTTTTACTACACAAGAATTACTGTTATTACATGTAAACACTGTTCTAAACTGGTGGCTGCAACCTAGAAAATATTTGTCCTAAGCTGGTGCCAACCTCCTCCCCTTCCTCCTTTGTGATGTGAAAGCATTTTCTGATTCTCCTCGTAGGAAGACACAAGTCTCAGCAGGAGAGCTCTAACTAAGCCAAGCAGGAATCATGCTGTTTGCTTTCAGAACTGACTTCTATCTGCTCTGCCCCAGTTGTTTTGACCCAGTCACCTGTGGCTGCTCTTTGACAGGGCTAGTTTATGCCTGCCTCTTGCCACTCACAGAGTGGGAGAACTTGTCTTGCTCAGACTGCGCTGTCACTTTTTTTTCACTTGACAGCAGACTGGTCTGACATGGTTCTTGTCACTCAAACGGTGTAGAGCACAGATCCCTCTAATCCATCTAACAAGAAGTTCTCTTGTCTTCTCTCGGCACCAAAACTAATTACACAGCAAACCACAAGTGTGTGGTTTCATGCAGGGATATAAGGGAAGAAAAGACAATGTTTGCATGAGGGTGTAGAGAATACTATCAGATAAAGTCTGTCACATTTTGCTTCCTTTCTGCCCACTTCCTACACCTGAGAAAAGCCAGGGCACCGCCTCATCCCTCCTAATGCCAAACCCTTTGCTCTTTGTGGCAAGCTGATGCTGCAGCTCCTTCTGATACAGGTTTTCTTCAGACTTTGTTGAACTGCAGTAAATTATTCCCTTTGCCTCTGGGTCCACCTTAATCACAAAAAGGTTCAAATCATGGACCACCCTTCAGAGGAACCACAGATGGTCACCCACAATCACAGCTGTGGACACATCCCACTATGCCTGCGCAAACTGAAGCTGTGGTCTCCAGTTCTCCATGCCAGGTTTCTGCTCTTATTTTTACTATTGAAGTTTCAATAGAAGAGAATTTCAATATTTTTGAGATGAGAAAATAGGGATGATTTCCCCTGTGTTAATTTTTACTGTTCTGTGGTGTCACAGCACACCTGGAGCACTACACTTTAATCTACCTCTTTGCCCAGTTACTAACTGATGGGCAGGAAAACAAAATTATGCAAGACAAGAATTCATCCAATGCTAATGCTTGTTGCTTGTCTTGGTAATTGAAGACTTGTGTTAAATAAATGGAAATAGGGTCATGTCTGCTTAAGTAGAAAGATGAGGAATGAGCAAGAAGTAAAATAAGAAGTCTAATCTCTGTAATAGGAACACCATTAACATTCACGGCATGGGGTGCACTGGGGGAATTTTAGAGTAACTCATTAGAGTTCCCAACCCAGGGAACAAGAGGTCACAGCAGTCGGGAAGGAAGGAGCTGTTAGAACAGTAAGGCTATTCTCTTATGAAGGAATCTGACTTGGACAGTATGTTTTGGAAGGAGTGTGCTAGATAGGCTCGAAACCAACATTTTACTCTGTGACTATACTGTTAGTATGAACTATCAGCATAACTACAACTAGATGCACAAGGGCATAGGATTTGAATACTGCCTCTAGCCTTTGCTATCTACTACAAAAGAAGTAATTTCTGCCTATGAGTTTTAGGAACAGAAAGGAAAAGATGTCAAAAGACCAAAGCTTTGTTTCAAAAAGTAGTAGGATCTTTCTGCCCTGTATTCCTCTTATGTTAGGAAGTCAATCAGCTAATTACAATAGTACTAACAATTGCCAACTGTTCTATGAAGGAATTTCTGGACAGAATAACTATCAGACATGGGAGTAACATGGGTGTTTTTTGTGGTTGATTCAGACTAAGTTTTAAAATGCATAGTCAGCAACGGTCATGAGACACAAGTTGTACTTTCAAACTGGTTTGACTGCTTACCACTTGTGTACAGAAAGGCACTGTTTAAGAGGGAATGGAGAGGTGCAACTTTGAAGAAGGTGTAGATTTAACGTTTCTCTGCACTCACGTGTGCCTGCACAAGGTGCACTGCAATGCAGCTGCTTCTCAGATGGAGAAGCAGAGCCAGGTCCTGTACAGCACTGCACATCCACTTAAATGAACACTTCCAAATACCTAAAAGGAAGTACTTCAGGCCTTTCAGTGGTGCTTTAGAGCAAAGTGCTGTTCACTAGCTGGCAGGTAATGTTGCTGGTACATCTCAGTCATCTGCCTTGTGGGGAAGGGGAGCCCATGGCAGAGAGCTCTCAAGGGGCTGAACATTCCTGCTGTGAACCTTCAATTCACCTGTTTCTAAGCTGTGCCCCAGCTCCTCCCCCTCGCCAGAGCACCCTTTCATCTTATTTATTAGGCAAAATGGTGGGGATAGGTTTAATCAGTGGAGAGGTGGGATGCTGATAGCCCCAGGGCTGCCCCAGCTGTGTGATGGAGCAGCACTGCCCGGGGGGGGGGGAGGATGGCTGGTGAGCTTTTCAGCTTGAATCTTCATGGGCTTCATGTTCACATGGGGAAGCCCATCTTAGATCTGAGAGATTGCTCAGCACAGGGCTGCTAGGCAGCTCTGCTGCTTACAAAATGCTTGTTATTTGATTAATTTGCTGGAACACAACATAGCCAGGAATACTTCAGAAATCTCCCCAGATGTCCCCCTCTGTGTCTTTTCTACATTAATGTGAACAAAATCGATGGAGTCTGAAGATGCTCTTTATAAATAAAAGATACAGCATGTCAAAGGCAGCAATGACTTAACACTTCTCAGACTGTTGGAAAGCGGAGGCAGTTTTGAATGTAGCAAAGAAGCGAAGTGCATTTGTGCATGTGCTAAGAGAGAGAAAGAGAGGAATACTGGCCTATTTTACCTAAAAGTGGTGGAAAGCACGTACAGAACATTGCAATGTACTTTTGAATGTATGTTGGGGGATGTGCAGGTTCAAACTAATTCTTATTAGTAGAAGCCAGTAATTCTGCTTATTCCTATATAAAACACAGGGAGCAACTTGAAATCTGATCCCTCTTCAAAATGCACTTTAACTGTAATAAAGCAACATTTCTGAAGTAATGTTTCTTATGTCTGTCACTATGGCAACCTGCTAGGTGCCAGTATGACAGGAAACCTGCATTATGAAGCTGCATCCCAAGTGGTTGTATCAGAAGGCGAAGGCAGTATCATATATGCCAAAGAAACAAACGCAGTTTAAAAGCTTCTAGTACTGTTTTAAGGTAGTTCACAAAAGCATTGAGCAGGACTTTTTAGCAAACTCAGAAAACAAACCAAAGGTTGTCAAACAGGTACCTCTAAAATTACCTTTTAGAAAGCCTTTGAGGCCGCATTGGTTCCTCCAGCCATTTGTTACTGTGACACCAAAATGATAGCTAGTGCCTGGGCTTTGGTAACATATTCCAAGATTTGTTTCTTGCACATTTGTTTATAAAACCAGTAATAACTTCTTAATATTGAAATATTTAATATTAAATAGCAAATAAAGCAACAAAACATTTTCAAGAAAGAATTCCTCAGATAAAAGGCTTTAGTGATTATCAAAGGCACAGAACTGAGAAATTCTCCTTTCTACCATAGGTTTAAGGTGATACAGAAGAACAATTACAAAGTCTCAAGTCAGATGTTAGTAAACATTTCTGTGGGAAGCCCTGACTTGTTGGGAAAAACATCAGTTTTATTTTGTTACTTGTTACCCCAAAAATACTTTTCTTAGAACACCTACCCTGGAAAGCTTATTTCAAGTTGAGAGAGGAAAAAATACTTTAAGAAGCCTGTTTTGTTGTGTGATCCTTAAGGATGTTTACAAATTAAGTATTTTGCCTTTGTGTTACAGAAATTAGAGTCCTTTAAGAAACAAGTTCAGGCTTTTTGCTGGAAACAAATGTCTTGACCTGCAAATTAACACCAGTTCTGTAGTCAGAGTTCTCAGAAGGATAAACATTTCTTGCATACTTATCAAGAAGGATCTGCCACTCATCCAGAGCCTGCTCCAGAGCCCACTGAAGCAGATAATAGTCTTTCCATTAACCCCCACCCAAGGTGAAGATCTGACCCATATGCAGGCAACTGTAAAGACTGGCCCTGCAGTCACTAACATCACTGCTAAAACTTTCAGCACCTTTCCCCATTATCAGAACTGTACCACTCAGCATTCAGAAAGTCCCATCTGTGAGCAGACCCTGACCCTGTGCTCTTTACTAAGCCAAGACTCCCACTCAAAATCAGTAATGAATAAGGTAGGCAAGATCTGACCTTCCCTGTAAAAAAAATCTATCTTTTCCCAGAACAGCTGATGTTTGGGAATATGCTGACCTTTACTTCCCCACCAAGTAGCAAAGTTTTCACATACTTGGAACACGGACACACCACTTCTTTCCCAGGTGACTGAAAACAAAGGCAGAAACCCAAAACAACAGACAACTGCACTACAGTTATGGAGACAGTGAGTATTCCCTATCTTTGGTGCAACATCAACCATACATGGATGTTTCTATGCTTTCCTGGGACAGGAGCTGTTGTATCACATCACAGAAAAATAGCATGCAGTGAGGTTATCACAACAGAGGCTTTACACCTTCCATGGTACAAACAGGTAAAAGAAAGCAGGGCTGCTCCCAAATGAAAGCACATAGTAGCTTTTTATTCCTTCTTACTCAAGAACAAAAAAATTGACTTGCATATGTTTTTTTTCTAGCTGTTCAAGTTCCACTGGGCAAGGCTTCCAAAACAGGATATCACTTTATTATGCATCATATCTACATATTCATTTAGCATCATATCTACTTTGTAGTTGGATAGCAAATGCAATCTAAATCCAGAAGAACTGCATGTTACTGCCTAGTAATTGTACTCAGGATCACCAAACAATTCAGGAACTAATGCCATGAGCCTTATATCCTTTTCACCTCCTCCTAACACATAGCACATTAAGCAGGCATTTAATGTTTTTCATTGGCTTGAACTCTGGTCAAGAAACCTTCTGTGCTTCACCCAAGTAAGGGGTTATCCCAAAGCTCTTCAGCAGCAAAAAATACCACCCTCTTTTAGCAAAGCGGTCACTGTCCTGGGCTGAAGCATCGCCCTGAGATGCCTCGTGAGATTCTTGTTACCTTCAAGGTGAAAGGCTAAGGGTTTGTGAGGGCTTTGCCAGACTATGGGTTACTTATTTCCTCTGAGCTGGTAGGGAGAGTAAGAGACCGGAAAAGGGCAGTCTAAGCTCTCCTTATATTCTGACAGCTACAGAAACTGGTTTAGCCTTTTGTCTGTTTGTTCCTTGGCATCCAAGTCAGATCTAATTTAGAATCATTGTCATACCAAAGCATAATCAACAGTGTCAGCAGAGGTCTGAATCAAGCTCAGTCCTGCTATTCTGATCTGACAATGCTGCAAGTGAGGTCAAACATAATGTTTTCTCTGCTGAGACTACCAATGGAGATCCAAAGACAAGGAAAGGCATTACTGTTCTCTCCTATTGTTTTAAGGTTTAGATTACACCCTGCTGAACTGTGGCTTTTGTTAATGAACTTAAAGTTGAGAGAAAGACCGACACTCCAATAGATCAGGACCTGGCTTAGTCTTTGCCCTTTACAGGTTATTAATGAGAAATGGACAAGGACAGCAATGTTATCCATGCCAGGTACCAAACCAATCTGCTTTTTGTAAAGCAATTCCCCATCCCCCTACCCTTCTAAGTGCTCTGATCAGGTTTTTTCCAGTATTTAGCAAATATTTAAAGCTCAAAAGATACAAAGAGGCAAGGTGAAAATCAGCATCACAAAATCTACAGTGCTAATTACAGGCATCAATGTTTTCTGAAGGAAGCATCAGGTGAATTCAGGGAGTTCCAGAGTGAATAGATGTTGGTTAGATTGGCAAATCCATTTGATCAGTTTTGATAGCAGCCTAAGCTACTTAAGTCTGAATACTCTTATCAGTTCAGATTAGAACAAGATGCCCAACTAAACCAACATTTTATGCAGTTTGTGTTTTCAATTAGAAATGAAAGGGTCTTCATATCAGTATCTCAAATCTGTAACTATTAGAATCTCAGTTACTTTCACATACAGGAGCCCATCTGAAATAGCAGTTCATCTAAGCTTCCCTAACATGGTAAAGGGTATTACTTTGCTTATCAAAGTAACCGGGTGTGGCAGTGAAGATAAGACAACAGGTTACCCAAGAACTGCCAGTGAAGCATGCAGCTCTCCTGTAAGTGTCATGTAAGAAGTAGGACATACAGAAATTTCTAGTTTACTCACCACTGCCATCTCCTCAGCAAAACTGGTGCTGTATTGCAGATATCCAGGTGTTTGGCCAGGGTGGTAACAAGGCAGAACACATGAGTGTGCCTTTTTGCTTTCAGGTGATTGACTTGGTGGCAATGAGAAGGAAATTCCCCTGGGGAAAAAAAAAGAGAATTCTATCAACAAATAAAGTTTAAAAACCTATAAAGAGACAGAAAAGCCTCTAATTCTAATGCTGTATTGTGCTGTGCCTCAATTCCTGAGCTGATATTCCTGACAAGCCATGGTAGGTCTTTATCTCTTTTCTCTACCAATACTGCAAACCTGTAACACAAAATGGATCTGCTATATGTAACTTACTGATCTGGCCTCAAATGCCTCTCCCCTGAAAACACTGCAAAACGGAACTGTAATTTCATTATGCAGTGTAGTCCTCAGTAATAGCAGAGGGACAGCATCTGATGGTGATGACAATAGTGTTATTAGAGTTCTCAGAATAGACTTCCTAAATGATAGGCTTTCTAAAAGATTTTGATCCATTTGTGTGAGACAACTAGTCTTACTGAGGATCCTCACAAAACACATCCTCAGTATCGGGGAGCACCCTTTCCATGCTTAATGGAGGCTACTTTTCTTTCTGCAGTCATAAATGACTCAGTTGATCTCACAACCACAGCCACTGCAGGAAGCTGGAAAATGCACCAGTGCAACACAACACTTGAATTTCCACTCTACAAAAGGCTGGTGTAGAGGTGGTACACCCACCATGAAAGTCTCAATCTGAAATAGAATTTTCATTTAATGTTCTTTTTTTAACCATTTTGTAAAAGTCTCCATTTTTTGTCAGCTTCTTAAAGAGCTTTCATATCTCAGGCTTCATGTGTTCCTTTTAGCTTTTCCCAAATTTTCTTCTTACATTGATTTTTAAAAGCACACAGGCAGAAAAAATACTGCACAATTATATACCTATGGGTAAGGGACAACTCAGTAAATTTGCCACAGCTTCTGAAAAGAGCAGAAATAAGTCCACGTCTCCCATAAGATATAGGAGGCAAAGGCATCCTGCTTTTCACATTCAGGCATTCTTCAGAAGTTGGAAAAGAAACATTAAACATAGAAAACAAATCACATTTGAGATTAGCACCTGCATATTGTTTTAAGGTTGCAGTTACTTGGTTTACAGCTACAAGGAGCTAACTAGCAGCTAAATAAACATGAGGGTTTTGATCAGGCAATTTTAAATTTATACCAAAAAAACATTTGCTGCAATGTTGCTTGGAGAGCTTATTCCTACTTTCCAATAGAACAACACTGTGCCCAACAAACACATTTCATTGTGCTAATGGAGAGGGAGGACAGAGTCAGTCAATTACATCTGAAAGTTTTTAAAATTCACAGAAGAAAACAATAACATGGTTTCCAAAAAAGTGAAATAAGGTCATAATTTGCTTGTGGGTATTCCACAAACAGGAAAGACGCCAAATTCATTTAATAAATGATTCACTATGAGTTACACACCCAATATAGACAAAAATGAAGTTCATTCACACAGCCACAACCCAGACTTGACAGTTTCAGCTGTTGCTTTCTCTGTGAAGTGGTCTTTCATTAACAAAAATCAATGAGAAGATATTAGGTGCTTTCTTATTATCTCTATGACTAGAGCAATACCATCTGCTTAGATCAAGGACCAGGAAGTAAGAAGGAAGGACCTCAAATGTAGGCTAGGAAATTTCAGTGCAGAGGTGAGGCAGAGATGCAAATAAAATACAAATCATTCTTCCACTGAAATTGTGTCTAAAATTAATAATGAACAAATACTGTTCTTCAGCCAATACTGTAGAACAGGTAACAAGCTTACTAGAGAATTAGTGGGACTATTACTGAATTATTTTGTCTCCAAGATGCTCAATAGGAGAAAACAGGTTATTAATATTATAGCCACAATTCGTTTAAAAGCAGGCCACTCTAACCCCATTTTGCTGATCATTCCTTAAAAGGCCAGGCTTTTGGAATAAAACAGGTTGTCAGTAGTGTGAATTTGTGGTGTAAACTACTTGGAAAGAGCACTGTGAAATAATGGAAACAGGAGGATATTAGGAGGTGCAAACACTGAGCTTGGGGCTTGCCCAGAATTTTTGCACCACTGATGGACATTAACTTGCACAATTAAGGGTACAAGATCAGTTCCTGAAGCATATCTGTGCCCTGGATTTATAGAGGATGCATTTTCATTAAAGATGGCTGAGTATTAAGATGAAGACAAAGACAGTGATGGTGAACAGAAAGAACTGTGTATTTATCAAAATGTTTGGCATAAATATGGTGCTGGTAGAGGGTTTCAGCTGTTTTATGTCTCAGCAACAGTTTAAACAATAACATTCATATCACAGAATGGTGTAGATAATATCTGCAATAAAACTGGGTCTTTTATGTTCAGAAGCAGACAAAGCCAGGAAAGCACATTGATAAATGAAGCTGAACCTTTGTATTTCGTTGTGGTGGAGCTCCCTCTAGCTTATGGCATTAACCCTGTATCTGTAAATCATATTTGCTTAAACTCATCCCTCCATTTTCAGGGTAGAAAAGGCTTCCGATTCTATATTCTTGGAAGCATTTATGACATTTATAATTCAGCTGAAAAAACCAAAAGCCCCTAAAGCCCAGCTGCTAGTTGAATGACATTAACAGGTCTGATGATAGTAAATTTCATACTTTTAAAAAGAACAGTATAGGGAAAAAAATTCTACATCTGGGGATGTGACTGTCATAAGCAGTGCTTTCTGTCTCTTCCAGCTTTATTCTTGTTTATTTTTACGTATATAAAAAGATGTATCTTTTTACCCACTCGGTTGAGAGAATTAGCCCTTCCAAAATGGCAATAAGCAAGTGAAGATTCTGCAAGGTAAATTTATTTGCTAATACAGCATTAAATAGTCTGAGCAATCCCAATTCCTCAAAAAATTATTTAATCACCTTAATTTATT
This sequence comes from Coracopsis vasa, assembly GCA_026283785.1. Classification (NCBI taxonomy): domain Eukaryota; kingdom Metazoa; phylum Chordata; class Aves; order Psittaciformes; family Psittacidae; genus Coracopsis; species Coracopsis vasa. The sequence goes on from JANHGB010031558.1 coordinate 20,977, forward strand.
GACAAGAACAAATCAGAAAAACTGATTAAGATGTATCTTAGTCTGATTAAAGGTAGGAAAGTAATCACCATGACTTCTCTTGTTTAGAATAAGAATAGTCATTTGTTTTAGTTGCAGAATTCATACAGGTTCCACTCTTTAGGATTCCTCTGCTTTTCAAGGCTGAATTAATGATTGTAAATGCTAACTGTACCTTTAAAAAAAGGTGGAATGAATGGTGCATTATGGAAACATTGTTTTGCTGAAATGCTAATTTGGGGAGATTAAGAAGACATTTCTGAAGAACAACATCCAAAATCTGATGTGAAGCTTAAATAACTACTGAAATGATAAGCAGGCAGAGCTACAGGAGAAGAGTTAATTAAAAATCTCCAAGGCAACTTATATTCCTTTGTCACAAAATAAATGCTATGCTACTGATACTGTACCTGTAAACTGAAAAATCACCAGCTGCTGCTGTAGCTAACCAGAGAATAGAAAGGATTTACTGGTTCGCAATGTCTTAAATAGTCTGCATTTTAAATGCATTTGGCCACCCTTCTTCATAAATATTGCTCCCTGGGTTTTTTATTTAACTTCACAACTACTTATCATAAGCTTCTTTGTCCACTGAAAAATTAAGTTCACCCATATTAAAATTAACAACAAAGAATCAGCTTATTACAGACTTTGAAGAATTTGATTCAATAGGAATTAATATTAAATGCAGACTGAACACAGAGACAAAATAGACACTTTATATACCTTGTGTGAAATCCTAAAGCATAATGTAAGAATCTGTGGGGCTGCAACAGTGTTTACATTATTGCTTCCCCCAATAAATTAATGTATGAGATAACATTTAATTTCTAAAAATAAAAATATTGCTGCTTTAGAATGCTGATTTTAGAAACTGAATGCTTTGAGAATTATCTAATCTGATGCTAATTTATCTGCTGAACTACAGCACTGATAGAGATAAAAATGCTAAAATAGTCTGCTGAAGTTTACTCTGTATTGTCTAATGAAAGCAATTCATCACAGAATCTGCTTTAATTCAAATTACATTTGAATGTATCTTAAAAGGATGAGTGAAAAGAAAAAATATTTAAAGAGAAGAAACCGTTCTCAAATTAATGCTCTTAGAGTATCATTTTATTTGTATCATTTTCAAAACCATGTTTGATCAAATTCACCTTGATAGAGTTTAAAATTTGAGTAAAAGAAGTGTAATTTGAGTCATATAGATAGAAGCACACAATCAGCCGATCAGTGATGAGAAGTTAAAGGAAAGAAGGGTTTTTTTAAAGCCTTTTCTCTGTACCATGCAGTGCGTTTGTTTTGAGTATCAGCATGACAAGAAACTGTGACAAAGCCACTTTACTGCCCTAATTTTACATTAGGAATTCTTGCTCATGAATGACTAGTGTCAAACTGCATATCCAGTTCCGTAGGCTTTTTGAATTAATTTTTCCTATTACAAGATGAAATCAGTTTCTACCCTCCAAGTCTGGAGGGAGGTGAGAGGACAAGAGACTGATCCCCAATGATTTAGGGGAATTGTCCCATTTAGGAGCATTTAGGCTGCATTTGATTTAACAAGACTCTTGTCACCTTGTTTTAAAAGGTATCACCCAAGTTAAGCTTCAAACTGAATACAACTTACTATGAAGATCAATAAAATACTAATTACTTTAAAATGTGTATTAGACTTGAAACTAAAATCTTCAGAGCAAATAGATCTGATAGTCATGCACAGGAAGAATCCAGAGGGTTTTTTTATTAAACATGCTAATAATAGGAATTACATTCCTTAAATCACACCCAATACAATTAGCATGGATTTGATTTGTAGCAAATTCTAACTGCTGTATTATAACAGAAATTGCTCTTATGATTTAAAGAATGAAAATTAGTTATTTGAAGCCTATTTTTTCCCCTGCGTAAAATATGAATATTATCATATGCTGAAGTACTTTAAAAAGTAAAAATCAGAATACAGAAGTCCGACAAAAACAGGTGAAATTACACTATGGCAGTGCTCTACAGTACAATACTTTGCTTCCATGAAAAAACCCTGGTTTTGAATTATCACCATAATAAGAATGCTTTGGGGTTGATCTGATTAGGCAAAAATATGCCTTTACCTTGCAGCCTATGAAGGGAGACAAAACTTGTTGTACACACATTCAGCTTTAGTTTACTGTGAGCTAACAGTAATCAATACAGCAGAAATCAGAACAAAACAAACATGAACACAACAGACTAAACGTTGCAGCTTAAAATCAAGTGACCTGGATTGGAACGATTTGGCACCATTCAAGTGTGGCTATTTTTTAAGGTTTTTTCACTGGACATTTTCAGACCACATAAGGAAAAAAACCCCCAACATGTTCTAAGACTTGATCTGCATTTAGGTGTGTGATTCCATATACAAAATGTGAGATAATCGTGAGAGTTTTCCCAAAAGTCTATGTTAAAGGACAACTGCTCTTACACAAACTATTATCAGTTTACTCTGTACATTCATTATAAGGATTTCTTTTAATTTCAAAACATTTAACACTAAACCTGCAACTTTCTGCTTTTTGCTTTGTATTTCTTCACTAAAAGCATGGGGTTCCTGTGACTGAGAAACCTACAGAGAAATGTTCATTTTCTCTTACTTGCTGTATTTCACTCACTTGCTACAATTATTTTGCAACTTCCATGTGAACTTCTAAGCTATCCATAACACGGAGATATTTGCCCAAGAGAGAACACCAACCAGGGCAAGATACAGCCTCTGAGGAAAAAAGAATACACACACATCCATCCCATCAAGTGTATTATTCACACATCAAATCAAAGACACAGTAAATCTATGTCTAAACAAGAATAGGGAAACCTATGGAGAAAAAAAAGAGGGGGAAAAATTAAACAAATATAGAGAAGGAAAGAACCTGCAAATAAGTACCATAGATCCCTGGGCAGGGAAGGGCTCTGGGATGGTTCTTCACAAGCTCCTTTATATCCTCTGTTACAGATATGGGTGCTTTGTAACTGAAGAATATAACTCACATGAATTTTTCCTTAGCAGCACAAAGAGTTTGCCTTATCACTGAGGTTTGGTCTCTGCCATGGGTAGATAAAATCGCCAGATAAAGCAGGGTCAGTGGTGGTTGCTCCATTCAACTGTGGACATCACAGCCAGTACAGAGAAGATCTCAACACTGACCCACAGAGAAACCTCTTCCCAGCTCCCAGCACAGACTGGCAAATGGCCCAGGGGAGAAGTGCAACACCTCCTTCGGTGTTCTAGATGCTATAATTACTCACATACATTTCAAATCTTCTTCTGACTCCTGAAACAATGCTAGGATCTTCTGGGATACTAAGTTCATAGGTTAACAATATAGCCTTTTAAAGGAAGCCCCTTTTACTCAGATTTCTTACCTTTAATTTCAGCAAATCTGAACACATGAGGAAAATAAAGATATTTCTCTCTCCAATAGACCACCCCAGTCATCCCTGCCTCTTCTTTTGCCTCTGAGCAACCCCACTGCCCACCCCAGGCTCCTGGTATCACAGCTCTGCCTGAGATGAGGCTCCTACAAAGCCGAGCACAGGCCTCTCTTTGCATCTGCACAAAGAGCTTGCTCTTACACCTCACATTAATACCTGAGGAAAAAACAAGATGAGAAGAACCATGAAAAATATTTAACACATTACAAATTCTCCATGAGCTTACCCACAGGACGAGCACAGCAACCATACCACAGATCCCAGCAATATGCCAAATCCAAACCAAACAGACAAACCACACCTGGTATCTTAAGAGCACTGGGGCAAACCCCCTGCCCCCTCCCACCCCACACACCTGAGAGCACTTGCCTTGTTAAGGTAAGAATTACCTACCAATGGTGCCTCTTTTCAGGTTTTGTGCACCAGGTTTTTTTAATATAAGTACTTCATGCCAGCTGCAGCTGGGATGTAAAAGATTAGCTCATTAGAGTAGCCTGTGCTCTTGCTTGATGAGTTTTTTCATGGTGGTTTGTGATACTTCTTTTTATTTTGGGGTTATGTTGTTCACTATAAATGAGATTCTCCAGAGCAGAGGTCTTTCCAGCAGGAAGGACAGAAGCAGCAAATAATACTGTGGGCTGAGCTAGCCAAAGAGTCTACCTCTGGCTTTCACAGTACAAAAGGCTCGCTATAGTGCTGTTACTCATGGATGGAGGAACTATTTGCTCTCTAGCCTCATTAGAAATATTGGCAGAAACTACTGTTACCTGAGCTGTGACTCACAGGGAAATGCTTTCAGATGAGCATGGTGCCACAGTGCTGGTGAGGGTTTTTTCGCAAAGTGAGGACCTGGTTGTTAAGTAAATTAGTTCAAAAGTTGCAACAGTTCTGTTGGGGAAAGTTATTCTTCTTTTGAGACTGGAAGTATGTGTATGCCACAGAGAGTAACAGTTCTTGTGCTTTTGCCTCAAATGTTTTCCTGTGTCCTTTGGAAGGGAGAAAATGTTTAGTCCTGGAAAGAGTCAACCCTTTTGAGGGCAATACATGTAAAAGGGAGGGTTTTGTATAGGGAAAATAACAGGTGTGGAATTAGGAAAAACTGCAGGTTGGGTCAATTTGATCCACTATAGTTTGTCACTTGGTTTATCCATAGAATTCAGGGAGGTCAGAGGTGACCTAGTGGCCAGCCTGCAGTGCAAGCAGTCGAGCACCTCTGGCCCAGCTCTGATCTGATGGACCAGAGAGGAGCTTTCAAGGTGAGCAGGGAAAGCAGTCACAAGACTCCTTATTACCATGTGCACTTACATCCTGATCTTAACAGGTTGAAGCAGTAATAGGCAGGTCATAGCTGAGCAACATACTTCTCTGCAAACATTTGCCTTAAGGGAAGCAGTCTGATTTTTCTTGCATCTTCCGAAATGGGATCTGTTGCCACACAAAGCTGTACTTCAGTTTATGATAAAGAGGCTTGGTTTGAAATAGGATTATTCACAGCCAAATGCAATTTTAGAAAAAAGCTGGTTTATTACATAATTATTACAGGATGTAAGAAGAAGAGACACAAGATACACTGACCTGTAGTCCTACCTGGGCTAAAAATCCCAGCAGATGAAGGCAAATTCCTGAAGTCAGCCAGGGTAAAGAACTTGCTTCAACTATTCTTGATTAACTCCCTTTGAGGGTACAAAAGCATCTTTTTCCTCATCAGCTAAAAGACCATTTAAAAAATGGGCTAAAGTAACAGAGGAGCAAGACTGTCTTGTTAAAAAACCTTTGTGCCTGTAGAATGAGTTAATCTTAATGTGGGGAATTTGAACTGCATTACTTACTATGCATTAATTTCCCAGTATAGTTCAGCAAAAGGAAGAGGTAAAAATTGTCCTCAGACTTTGTATGACAGCTGTTCTTTCCCCAGTCATCAAGAGCCTGCAGCAGGCTATATTCCTGGCTGCTCCCACCAGTTCTGCCCCAGATGTAAAAGCCCCTGGGATACCAGCAGGATACGGAACAGTCACATCACAGCTGCTCCCTTCTGTCAAAATGCCACCTCAAAAGCAGAGTTTTACCTGTGACCTTTGAGTACTGTGGCAAGCTTAGTGACTGTAAACCATTATTCTGCAGTATACCCTCTGTGATGCTCTGGATGGGCTCAAAGGCAGCAGTAGGTGGGTGGAAGTATCTCTTCTTTCATCCCATAAATCCATATGCAATCTTCAGTCTGTGGCTTAGGCATGGATGTGATAATTGCTTAACTGAAAGATTACTGCTGGGAGCAAGGTAAGAACTGTCACTTCCCTAATGCCACTAATTTTTTAAAAAGTTTATTAGCATGTGTAGTATTATCTTTTTGGGTTATTTTTCTCTTGTTATTAAATTCCACATAAGCTAATGACTGAAATGCAAATTAATTTATGCTGCAAATTTGGCTTTGACTGTATTAGGCTGTTTTCTACTTGGTGACAAAGAGCACTGATGTTTCACTTGCTGAGAGAGTGCACTTTGTAGCAGGTGTGCTAAACAAAGTTACTGCTCCATTTTAAGCAAACTGATGTCCTTATTGCTCTGTGTTAAAGTCTGCTGTGTGCTTAACTACAGTGTGCCTAAGGTAACAAGGAACTGGAGTTCTGTTGTGTTAGGTACTTTATGTTGAATCTTTCACAGTATAAATGTAACTAAATGTGGGTTTAAGAAATCAAATGTGAATGGAAAGTCTTTTACCCACTGGCATGTAGATTAGCTCTGTGGCCCACAACACAAGGGGGATGTGGATCTGCTGGAGTAAGTTCAGAGAAGGGCCATGAAGATGCTCCAAGGGCTGGAGCAGCTCTGCTATGATGGCAGGCTGAGAGAGCTGGGGTTGCTCAGCCTGGAGAAGAGAATACTCTGGGAAGACCACAGAGCAGTCTTCCAGTTCTAAAAGGAGATTGCAAGAAATCTAGAAAGGGACCTTTTACAAGGACCTGTAGTGACAGGACCAGGGGAAATGGCTTTAAGGTGGCAGAGGGGAGATTGAGGTGAGCTCTTAGGCAGACGTTCTTCTCTGTGAGGGTGGTGAGGCGATGGCACAGGGTGCCCAGAGAAGCTGTGTCTGCCTCATCCCTGGCAGTGCTCAAGGCCAGGTTGGATGGGGCTTGGAGCAAGCTGCTCTAGTGGAAGGTGTCCCTGCCCGTGG
>JANHGB010031560.1:0-17217 GCA_026283785.1 Coracopsis vasa
AAAACAAACAACCCAAACACACAAACCACAAAAAAACACACACACAAAAAAAAAAAAAAAAAAACAAAAACAACAGTCCCAACAAAACAGGACAATAAAAAACTGAAGAAAAAGGTACTCAGTCATTTATTTCCAATAGCAAACTGAGACATGTTCTTGTATTGACAATGGATATAGTCCTGTTTCTCTGAAGAGAAATCCAAAGCAGAACCCTAACTTGGGTACCATACATCATCCTCAAGGGAAACCTTTCTCAGTTCATTGAACATAAAAGAGTCTAGACAGATTATTTCAGGAGATTAGCCTAAAATGAGGCAGAAAGAATACCACCCTCAGGGAATTTGTAAAAACTACTGAAGATACTGTCCCCACAGAAAAAGGAAAGAAGACATATTTAAGTCACACACTTCTAACAACTGTTTTGTTTTTTTTTTTCCATTTACAGAGTAAAAATCAGAGGGATAAAACACTTAAGGATTGTTTAGTAGAAATTTTTCATCTTAGAAGTTGACAGAAAAGATTAATATCAACTACTTGCTCGAAAGAAAAATTCTCAAGAGATTAGATAAACAATGGCAAAAATAACATGCTTGTATCTCCACAGAATTTTATCCTGCTTTAAAATATATCTGCAATGAGAATTATCATTATTACCATAATTACTGGATAAAAACGTATGATAATATAAGGAATAGTATTCTCTCTGAGAGTAATAAAACAACCACCAAGCAGTGGTTCTAAAACTAGCTTCTATCCAAGAAACAGAATGACTCTGAATACTTTCTGTATCTTCAAGTGCCCTTAATTCCAAAGGGTAGCAGAACTGCAGGTTTCCTAAGTTATGGTAAATTGCCGTTCAATCATATAGTCATCTAAGGTAGCCAATCCAACACTTTTTTACTAAGACAAACTAATATCACTAATAAAAATTGAGAAATATTCATCCACCCTTATTTTTAATTTTATATTTTTCCATTCCCCAATCTTCACTCATGTAAAACCAAAAAAATGTCTGGAAGACCTTGTAATACCAACTTGAGTTATAATGTGCTGTAATTCAGCCCCCAGAAAAAACCCAATCCCTTCTCCTTTACAATGTTGAGATTTAAAATGTGTTCTTTGTATAGATTTCTTTTTATTTTTGGAGATCTGCTGTCCAAATCTGTTCCTTCCAATCATAAGGAAATTTTTAATAATTTACAAGGCTCACAGAAGAGTGGCTTCAAGAACCAAAAGCAATATTATGAAATCCGAAATAAAATGACAAAAGTTGTCTCTTACAAAGGTGTGTGTGCATGTATATACATGTAACAGCATTGGTTTGCTATATGAAATCTTACATATGACTAATAATTTTCAGTTTGTGATGGAAAAAAATCAGTTATGATATCAGTAACTGGCAGGTGAGAGTACAGTGTCCCCAGTTCCTAGGAGTTCAGTAGCTCCATTATTAGAAATTGATTTCAAGCTACCAGTTTAGAGATTTATCACTCTAGGGCATCCTACCCAAATTCCAGCCTTCATTAACTACTCTGTGAAGTTCAAAATGAAATAAAGCAAGGCAAAATTCTACCACAATGTTGCTGCAATTGTTGTTATGCACAGGAGATCACACATCTGAAACACTTCTATTTCTGCATGAACTTAATATGCATTTTCTTAGAAGGTTGCTAGGAGTTGCTTGAACAGAAAATCAAAGTCAACTGGTTTTGTTGTTTTTGTTTTTTTTTTTATTTTTCACATGTTGCTCATCTCAGAAATTTTCATTATCTAAGGAAATTAGAACAAGCAGCCTTAGTAGGGTAAGTACCTGCTTTGCTAATGTATTAGAAACACGATTCACTTTAATTTATAACAGTCACTACTACATCATCATCACCCAGAAGTAAAAGGCATCACCCTCTGTGAAAAGAAGCACCTTCCTTTGAGCTCATTGTTTATCTTTTGATAAATGTCTCTTCTGTTCTTCTTTATTTATCACCCAAGGAAGAGGAGACCACTATCTGCAATAGCATTCGATTCCCCTGACACTATTATGACTTGCATCTCCTGTGTCTTACATCTCTTGGCTCTTTTACCACCCTCATGCTTGAGCTAGAATTTATAAACGAAGTTGGAAATTACCAGTGTCTCAATTTTGGGTTTCACCTGATTCATGAAGCACTTTTCATAATGTGAAACACAGTTCATGAGTTGTGAACTGTGAACTGCTGGAGAGCCAGCAGAAAAATAGTAGTGCATCTGTTTTCCATATAAATGGCCTTATTACCATGCAGACTTGTGATAACTTATAAGAAGGGATCCTCATCTGAAAACAGGGGTCCTGCTGGCAATATGCACAGTTATCTATCTCTTTATACACAATGAAATACAATTTCAAAACTATTTGAGAAGTACAACTTTTAAGTCACAAAGGTGCACCTCACTTTGACCCACAACAAAAGCACCGAGTAGGCGTGGAGCTTTGGCAGACAACCAGCAGCATTTTAATACTAGCAGGCAGTTTTTTCACCCCTTTATAAACCAGGAAAAGAGTAAAAGAAGACAGATGTAAAAGGCAGTTTTAAAAAGGTGTAAATAGAACTCCCCACATTTAAAATGCACAGAGATAAGATATAAATCATACCTAAAATAAAGATTATTTCTATAATTACATTTAAAATCAGCGTATTTACAAGAAAAAGCCTGTTAGTCATCTTCTCAATTTACAGAGGTTTGCCTGCCTGTTAATCTTGGCTGATTTTGGATTTCATCATCTGTTATTTAGAAAGGTTTTATCCAGAGATTACCACAGATGACCGAGTTTAAGTTTCCTTTAGATAAAAAGAAAAATTATTGCATATTCTTCAAAAGTTACTGATTTAGAACCTCTACCTTACAAAAGTACTTGGCAAATATCAAAGAAATGGGTTTGTGTGAGATTCTGTTGCAATTTTCCTCTCCTATCCCAGTCAAACAACAAAACTGCTCACAGTATTTTGCCAATATTAATTTCTTGCATTTTAATTTCACAGGTGTAATGTTTTCCTAGGATAGCTATAACAAAATAAACAAAAAACAAAAAAAAAAGTAAAAATCTCCTTTTTGAAATGGTTCTGAAAGAAAAACAAAGATATATACAACTCAGTCTGTGTAGGGAATGAAGAAGGTCCTTGTCAAAGTTTTACCCAGTGAATAGAGAAAAATCTTAGTTTCAGGAGAAAGCAGAATTATAGATTAGATTGTGAAAGAAACATTTATTTCTTTTTAGCTTACTTGGTTGAGTACAACCATTTATAATTGTAAGTGCTGTGAGGACACACTATGGCAAAGCTGCTCCTGCTCAGCTACTTCACTTTGTGTGCACGATACTTAATTTTGAATTTAATTGTAGTTTGAATGACAATTTAAGGAGTTGGAGAAAATGTGTTACGTGGGATGAGCAAAACATTCAGAGACCATGTAGAAGAAAAGTAGCACTAGCACAGAAAGGAAGAACACAGCTGTCCTTTTCCTGTGTCTAAAGGAGTGCAGTAGGACTGAAGTGTAATTGGCACTCACTGACTGGCATATATAAGTTATTCCAGGTTGTTTTGTTGGTTTCTTTATAGAATGCTAAATATTCTTCATTAACAACTAGTGTATCATCAACACATCTCCCTTGGATGTACTGTTAACCTCCCAGGGATGTTTACCCCTGCCACATCACTTGGGCTATCACTGTTTGAAGCCCCAGTGCTGCAGAGGGACCAACTCCATTTCATAAGGCTGAAACCTGTCTACAAGCACCATTCTGAAACACTGACTTAATATTAGCCTTTTTCCCTGTAAACTTCAGTTTTTCACGTCAACAAGTTTATTGCCTGTTAAAACAGCCATCTCCAATCTTGAAGATGAGCAAACTGCATATATTCAGTTACAAATAATGTGTTGTATCTGCTAAAGGGTGAAATTCATTATGGATGTCCCTACTCAGTATAAGTTCATTAAATTGAATGTGAAAAGTACATACAGTTTAATTTCAACATATGGAAGCAGGTTTTTTTTCTATGACTTTGCTATTGCATATACTTACATTCTATATTCTAATTTCCATTTTATTTTTTCCTTTACTGTTAGCTTCTCAAATGTCAATTTCTGTTTCTGAAACTTTTATAGCAAAATTTACTTAGTTACAAATGTACATGTAGATATACACACACCACCCTAAAAAATAATTCCTTAATATCTGGGAAACTCTACCAAAACAAATCTCATGGCTTACATTAGCAGCAACATGTTACCAAATGACAGACTTTGAGCAATTGACTGTATTTTAGGGAGATACCAAAGAAAATTTTTGTTTTGAAACTCAGTTCTCAGCGTCACTTAAAAGCAGCGAACTATAGACTAAGCTTGTTGGTAAGACCATTTTCTAAATATAACAAAGTGAAGATACTATGTAATTGGATAAAGGAAACAGCAAGGCATTTTGGAAATCTGGGCTTTTCTGAAAATAACTACCTTTAATAAGATGGTTGCACATAGAAGCAGATCTAAGGCTGTTTCTACAGAAGTTAGGCACAGATGGGAATGATAGAAAAAAAGAATTATTAAAAACTTAAATCCCTAAAACATCAACACAATAACAAGCTAGTTCCAACTTTAGCCACCAAATTGCTCTGGTGTGCATGGTACCTCACATTTCCACCCCACAATGAACATGTAACCTTACCAGGACAGTTAACCAAATAACCCAGAGCAGTAATCACTTTCAGGCAGTGGCTGTACCAAGTAGCAACTGCAGATTCTGATCTCAGACTCATGTCCCAGGCATAAATTTTCTCCTCTTACTATCCAAAACTTGTAATACTGACAGTGTTTCCCCTCATCCTACTTTTCAGTACATCAGCCTCTAAAAGTATTGTTACAGAAGTATACATGATCCACAAACTGGGACATGGGAGGGGAATAGCAGTAGGCAAGGTACCTGGGCTTGTAGCTGGGACCACGGACACCCTCGTGTAGTTCCAAGACACTAAAAATTCCTGAAATTAAGCTAGCAACTTTTCAAAGTTAAAATGTACATTCACAGGGTGATGATTCTACTATTAAATTCAGCTTAATTGCAAACAATGCATTCCTGTGAGGTTTGTAAGCAGCACTGCTCCCTGAATAAGCATTGAAATACTGAGATTTTTTTTTTACCCTGAGAGATGTTGTTGAAACATAAACCAATACAATTTATAAACACTCCTAACAGCTGAGTCTGCAGAATGGTTATAGCAGAGTATATGCTATCAAGAAATGAAACGAATTGCATTTATGAGACAAAGCAGCCTCTGCACACTTTTCTTGAAACTACTTGTTCATGTCTTAGAAGCATTTGTAGATGTTGTGATAAAGTAAGCGCCAGAATAGGGAGCAGTCATGCATGTGATAGGAAAATTCACTAGCGTGACAAAGGAATATATAGGAATGCTTGCATTTGCTTGTTTGCTTGTTCAGATTTTTTACAGCAGAAAGACTTATTAGACTGGATGTTCTGAAACACTTCTAAAATATGCAGGATTTTACAAAATATCTTTGTAATTATAAGGAAGAAATGTTCTGCTTTCTTTTAAGAATGATTACACGAAATAGGCTGCGGCAATTTAATACTCTGTGTTATGTGGCTTCATCTCTCCCATTCTCTGTTAACCTGCTGGAAAAGGTTGCTGTTGATTTATGCTTTTGTTTGTGAATTACACTGTATAGTATCAGAAGCAATAAGAGCTAGAAAATTGCTTCTTACAGTCAATGACCTCTTTGTAGCTTACTTCCTTATTTTATCATAATAGAGACATTCATATGATAGAGATTTCCCTACCAAAGAGAAAGCTCTGATCCTTCACCTTAATTACAATGGTTTTTTACCTGCTCAAGCAGGCTCTGCTCTTAGTGACAGCCAGCTATGAACAGAGATTTAAACAGTATTTGTTATTCAGAGATAAAAGTGTAGTCTGTTGAAATAACTACTGCTCTTAAGAAAACAATAGTTTATCCTTTAGATTACAGTACTTCTCATATAAGCTTTCATTTCTCTTCACTAGATAATTCATCTTCTAAACAGTACCAGCATGGCTTGATCACTGCTGTTTAGGCCATTTATTTGTACCTCAAAATGAAATAGAAGTCTAATAAGGGCCCAAAGACTACCAAAATCAGTGGGAGCCTTTTCCTCCTCTCTGATTAATCTCTATACACACAGAATAATTCTATTTTTCAGATAGGGCTGCCTTCTCCTATCACTGATTCTCATGTAAATGAGGATTAATGCCATCACAGTTCAGCTAATAGAATTACATTACTATGTGGAATCATAAAATTTCTCAAGTTGGAAAAGACCTTTAAGATCACTGAGTCCAACTGTTAACCCAGCACTGCCAAGCCCATCACTAAACCATGCTCTTAAGCACCATATCAGGCACTCAGCAGAGGCACTTTCTAGATAAAGGCTGAAGGTCAGCCTGTGAAAAGATGACATACAGATGCCTAACATCACATTTTTTGTCAGCGTAAACACTTATTACTAATGACAGACTGAGTGCTGTAATGCACACAGAGATATGGTCAGCTAGTTGGGATCAAATTGAGCATTCTGAATACGGCTCAGTCATTTAGAGTTATTAATTGATTGCTCAGAAATGCAATATTTCTAGAAAACAGCATGAACCTATTACAGAAGTAAGTTTCCTTTCCTAAGGCCATCTCAGGATTCCCTCCTTCCAAAGGAAACAGAACATACAAATTCTAATTATCCATCATTCTCCACTTTGTAATTTTCTGAACATCAAACTTCTCATCTATGCCTAGGAGTCAAGGTCAACCCTATTTGATGCTGGGGTAGAAGTACCACAGGCGTTAAGCTCCCAGGTTGTAAAAAAAGCTGGCATGAGACGACCAAGGAGAGACAGACTAATACTCCCACTGAAGAAGTGTTTACAGAGCAGATTCAATCATTATTAGAGATTCCATGTGACAGATTTTTCCCTGGAGAAAATCAAGCATCATGCGTTCTGCCATTCACAGCGATAATTGCTAATAGGATGCAGAATAGTCACTAATGAAGACAGCACATAAAAGTATTATTCTGCTCTAAGGCTTGATTTGACTCAGCGAGAGCATTTCCATCTATCCCAGGCTGCTATTTCTTTTCACAGAATTTCTTTGATGCTATTTTCTTTTAAGATGTTTTGTTCTGTTACCTTGATGATATGGCAGTGGAATGAGTATTCTTCTAGGTTTCTCAACAATTTTCAGCCCTTAGAAAATACCCAACTGAAACTGAAAAGTCAGTTTTATTTGTCTTCCTTTCTATGCCACTCCAATTAAAGCCTCCCTCTGTTGATGAGTTCTTGCTTGTCTCATCTTGTTAGATGCTATAGTCCTTTCACTAAACATTTTTATATGCAGATTTTTCATGTCTCCTTAATTTAAATAACTATTGTCTCCCTGCAAGTTTAACAATATATTACTCAGTCATGTTCATGCTTGTTTTATTCAAATTTTTGTATCTTGTTTTGCAAATAACCACAGATAGCATAAAAAGATGGACTAAAGTAAAAGCAAATGCTCAGTTTTTGTGGGTGGTTGTTTTTTGGGTTTTTTTGTATGGTTTTGTTTGGGTTTTTTTTAATTAATAAATATGAATTTGCTGTATATGACAGAATAAAAGGAACAAGAAAAGTTCCACTCCTCCGCCCCTCACCTAGGCCACCAGGTGAATCTGATAAATGTGTATCAATTACTGTATAAAATGAGATATGTATGCACAGGGCTGATGAGTTTACCCTCTGGTTATGGCTCCCCAGATTCCATTACTAGCTAATCCCTGTAAGTCTAGAATGATCGAAAAATGGCAGTGACCCAGCAAATGCCCAATTTGAGAAATGACATTCAAAAAGTTTCAATAGAAGGGAAGAAAAATACTTGCACCACAAAAAAATTAAGATCCTGGATGTTCAGGAAATATCTTATGAGATGCAGGTTGTAATTCTTAGAATCCCCGCAGGAGCAGAAGTTATCCCACTCCAAAAGCACATGGCCACCATGAAATACCATGCTCAATAAGATAGTCATCTCTCAGAGAGGTGGCTCGTTCCGAGACTGCTGACTGAATTAAGCTTTTTCATCAGGGGTCACCTACATTTCCAGATCCCACTCGGATTTTGGCTTTCAGAGAGAATGTGAAGATACAGTACTACAGTAACAGATACAGTACTACAGTAAAATAGTAAAGCACTTCTGCAATGACATCAGTATCAAACTGAAGCTTTCCTTTGACATGAAATAAAATTCTTCTGATGTACCTGTTACCTCCTACCCATTTTCATTTCAGACATCAAGCTTTTCTGTTGGACCCAGGCAGAGATTACTGTTCTCTCAGGATCAGTGCTCCAAATGAGAATAAAACCTCAAAGAGATCAAACATACTCAACAAGACAAAAGTTTTCTGAGTCCCTCAATCAAGAATTTTCCAAGAAGTTGTCACACTTCTGTGGAAAGGAATGTGGAGAGCTGAAAGACAGCAAAATTGAAGCGGAGAGAAATATAAAATCACAAGAACATTTATGCTATTGCAATGATACAACTAGATCACTACCACTACCACACTCACAGCAATGGACTAATACTAGGCATACCAGTTCTTCTGGACTATTTTTCCAATTATTAAGTTTCCTGCTATAAAGAAGAGGAAATTATTTTTACACTATCAATAATGTAATCAATTATAGTGAACAATTGCAACATGTTGGATTTGAATTTATTTCGGGACTTACTGCTAATTAACTTCCAGAAGCTTTATCATTCAGCATAACTCAAAGGAATTCATTGCATTTAATATAGGGCAGAGGTGAAACACAGGTTTAGATCAGGAGCTGTGTCCATGGCAATAACCAGAAATTAAAGTAATTTAGTCTTTGAGTTCTTTTTCTGAAACAATAATACTTTTGTCTGCCTTCTTTCTTTCATCACCAAGCAGCTGTTTTTAAAGCCACTTCCATTTTAAATACATGAACATTTCTTACTTGCTCTTGTTATTTTCTCTCATACTCTTGTAAACTGTTTCATGCTCCAGCAACAGAATATTTCATTTTCAGTATTTTTCTGAGCAGAATAAAGCCAATCTTGAGAATTCTCTCTTCTTATTTAAAGCAACTAGTGATTACATACATATAAAAATGTTATTGACATCCTTCTGTAATGCATAGTTGTCCAAGTCAATTAAGTTGCATCACAATCTTCAAATTGCTATGATTTTGGAGATGTTTTGCCACTAAAAGGGATAGCAAGATTTTTGTTGCTATGTTTCTTTCACTGCTCTTTGTATCTTTTTTGAGATAAATATTAAGACAGACAGAAGCATTTCATGTTCTCATCATAAACCTTCCTTTTATTCTGAGGCAGTCTGTTTTTCAAGGAAAGTAAATGAACACATCTGTGAGGTATTACAGTCAGCCGGCCAAGCTCCTACGATGCAAAATATTAGGACATTGACAACATTTTGTAAAATGTGGCAATATGGCATACATTTTTGTTTCTCACAAACATCATTTAATTCGGCTCGTGCTCTACCAGTGGACAGTAGGTGTCTGGGCTTTCAGGAAAAACATGGAAAATGTAATATGGATAGTTTTAAATGTAACTTGATTTAATTCTATCAAAAGCAGCCTGGGAGGAAGCTGAACAGTATTCAAGAAGACAATCTACTTTTAGAAATGTCTTGCCCAACACAGAAGACAAGGAACCTCTTGCTGAGAGCAGACAGAAACCAGAACTTTTTCCCTGCAGCACGTCTTCCTACAAAGATATGTATACATCTGACATATGTCCTTGTTGTCAAGAAAAGGTCATCTCCCACAAGTCTGATTGCCACCGCTTTCAGCCTTCTGATGCATGCTGCCTACTCTTGTGAGGGATCATAACCCAAAATTCCATTGCACGCTGCAAGTGTAACTCTCACATCCCTTCAGTGTCTTTCATACCTCATGCAAGGAATGGGTGAAACAAAGACTTATATCTTTGCTTAAAAAATCATAATAATTACATTTCATGAGTGACACATCAATGTTCTGTCAGTGATTCATCAACCACCTCTGACAGTTCTTGCTTTATTCAAATTATCTTTTTTTTCCAGTTTTGTTCCCTTAATTGTTCTCCTCTACTGAGAGGGGGATTTGCTGCCCTAGAGGATAAATTCCACTTAGTACTATGGAGTTCATTGCCTCTTAAGTCACATGCAGTCAGAAGCAGATGGAGCATGTTGTGCCCTGGCTTCCCACCAATACCAATTTAGGTCTCACATCTGCCATCTCCTTCTCATCTCTAACATCTGTTTCAGTCCTCCTTCCTGGCTTATCCATCCCAATGGCTAATTCTTCTTTACTATTCCTAAAATGACAGAATAATGGGGACAGCCACAGGAAAGTATACAGATGTTTTGCTAGTTTTATGCCAAGAGCAAGATCCCCAGTCAGCAGTTTTGCCTGCTATATAGTCACTTCATGCTTCTCCAAAAGCATAAAGATGTCACAGAAAATCAGAAGTTCAGGCCTTCCACAGCTGCATGACAGCAAAAAATTATAAGGCTGTATTAAATTTACTGAATTAAATACTTCATGACATCAAATAAACTCCTGCACATAAAAAAAAGTATTCAGAAAGATGAGCTTCAGCTTAGCTGTCCCTGTCTCTATTCCCTCTCAAGACAACAGAATTCCTCTAGACAAAGAGTTCCTCTAGGAAAGGTTTTAGTTGAAGCTACTCTGATGGCTCTTAACTTCAGCTACCCCTTCTTAATTCAGTGAGCAGGAAAATTCAGGTGATATGTTTTCTCAAAGTTAGCTGTGGAGAATAACGTCTCCCACCTCCACCTGTAAACCAAAGCATGATGGATGCTATGCTCCAAAACATCTTTGGAAACTATGCCTTTAATTTCAATATTATCTAATACAATTTCACATGTATGAATGTCACTAAAATATACAATTCCTCTTGGATTTTTCTTGGTCTTCTGAAGTCCTACTGTTGTCAGACATCTTAAGCCCAAGATTTTTTAATATTGCTAGTAACTGTTGAATATAAATCTTATTTTACTCGTATGCAAATCTATACAAATACAAGTTTATGGATTATGCACTGTGTATGCCGTGATGGTCTGATTACAGGGGCAACAGCTACTGATTTTGCCTTTTGGAAGTCACTGTATCATGCAAGTTCAGGGAATTTATTTTTTTCTTTGTGTTTCAGCTTTCCCTTCTGTAAAATATCATAATAATTATAATCATACCATTTTTCACTTTCCTCACACAGGAGTAAAGAACCTTGGCAATTACTATGCGATATTACTAAACTGATATTCATATTACTGAATGAAAGCAGTACTAAAAAGAGAATTTACATTTCTTAGAGATTAGTGGGGTTTCTTGATGCGTATTTACCATAGTTTCTAACATCACAGCCTAATTACCAAGACTTCATTTTATTAATGAACAGTTCAACATTTATCTCACTTCAAGTCCTAAATCACTGAAGACTAGAAGTGATAAACAGCTAGAAGACTTCGTGTGCAGTCTGTTACAGCTATTAAAACATATTATTATACACTGGAACTTTATTAGGCTATTTTGTATTTACAAAATTTGTTCTTTCTGAGAATATAAAGCACCCCATTTCCCTAAGGAAAAAAAAACCAAACCAAAACCAAACCAAAACAAACCCATAGTAAAAAGGTTAATCTAAAGGAAATAATACATCTCGTCGGCTGAGTGGCATAGTTGCCTCTAACCTGTGCTAACCAGTTGCACAGATATGACGTTGTGCCTCTATCGTAATCATAACCTTATGGGAAGGAAACTCATCCCTGGTAGACCAACCCTACAGGCAAATTTGAGAAGACGAAAGTATTCCTGCTGCTAAGATGGTGTTCAGAGACATTTTCCCCCTATATGGGAGACGCATCCAGCTGATCTCCCAGGAAATAAGTAAGGAAATATTCTCCTGGGACCACAGCAGGTAGATGTTAAAATTTGAAAACAAGCAATTGCTGCTTCCTGCAACACAATATTATTTAAATCATGAACCTCAGTTCCCAAATTTGCCTTCTTCCTAAAAGTGTAACACTGCAAGACACAAGGATCAGTATAGTTATACGCAGTTAAAGTAATAAACATTATCCAAAAATAGAAAGGCAGCTCTCAAAGGACTCTATTTACCATCAGAACATGTATTCCCATAGGTTTTCTTGAGATTCCTAGCCTGGGGATATGCTTGCAGATCAACAATGTCACTGAGGTCTTCAGGGAAAAAAAAAAATTGTATATTAAACTAGAAACATCATGAAAACCATAGGTAATGAGGAGGGAAAAAAAAAAAATAATTCAGAACAATAAACAGCCATATTCCTGCTGAAATTCACCACTGCTGCTAAGGGACTTTGCAAACATTGCATCCAAGTAGAACACTGCATTCAAGATATTAATTCCAGGGGCCTCATGATTTGCAAACATTCTTCAAAAATATTTTAAAGCAGCTTATCTCTTGTTCACATAGAGATATTCATGTCTCATGTCTAACAGAAAAGACTTTAAATATGAAAGATTTCTTTGAATGTGTCTAAGCAGTTCAGGTAATTGCTTCAAACAGTGTTCCCTGTTTGAGACATGCAGTGCACACCTCCCCACTCACTCCATGGTAGCCTACAAATTTTGATGTAAAGCAATTAAAAATAAGTGGTACCTTGTCTTATTCATCACCATTTTCTTCCCCCCCCACCCCAACCTGTGCCAGCGCCTCACCATCCTCACAGTAAAGAACTTCTTCCCCATATCTAACCTGTATCTCCCTTCTTTCAGTTTAAAGCCATTCCCCTTGTCCTATCAATACATGTCCTTGTAAAGTCTCTCTCCAGATTTCCTGTAGGCCCTCTTTAGGCACTGGAAGCTGCTCCTAGGTCCCCCGGAACAAGCCCAGCTCCCTCAACTATGCTTATATTAAAATACAAATCTGAAAAATTAAAAGCTGTCCAAAGCTTGGATTAATGTGCAGATTGAAGCCTAAATGGTCTTTAATCCTCTATCATTGCAGAAAACAGGAAAATTGCAGACTGTAAATGACAGTGTTGCTAAACCACAGAGGTGTGGAAGCTTTTCAAAAAAACACTGAAGGGATGTGTATTATGCTAGTTTTGTCATTAATTTGCCTATCCAAATTTGTTTTAAAGAGTCTTCACACAACAAAAGCAAAGCAAAATGAGGAAAAAATTTTAAGGGAGATAATTTCTACAATAGGACATACCAGCTCTTGGTTTTGCAGATGTCCTATCACATGCAGTTAGTATGCAAATTTAGTTACTCATAATCAGTGAGGTACCTGGTTTTGTATACTGTAAAGCCTTAAAATGTAATAAAATTATAGTCAGACACCCTGACTAAAAAATTCAATACTCTATAAGGGTAGAGAATTGCATCCAGTACCAAACTCAGATGGAAAAAGTCCTTTCAAAGTCACAGGAAAATATTGGTATCTAGTTTCATAGCAGAGGGGGGGGAGAGTGGGAGAAGAGTGTAACTGCCTCTTGTGTTAAGTAGGTTACAACAATTTTATTAAGACCATGTGCTTATTGTTTGCTTCTGTAAATCCTATAGAGAACTACATACAAATCTTCACCAAAATCTTACTACGTCTGCTACTTTACCCTAACCTCACATCCTTTTCATTTAAGTATTTTATGAGCAGTCAGAGGTATGATTTACTCTTGACAGTCCACTGTATCAGCAGCTTATTCTCAGTTTCTACATATGTACATATGGGTCATTTAATTTTACAGGATCTTTGCATTTTGTAATTAAGCTAACTGCTTAATATTTTCTGAAACACCCTGCATTCCATCTGTCTTTGGAAATAATGCTAATTTTGGGTCTTCTTTGGGTTTTTACCCAGTTTCAAGCACAGGCATTTCTTTAGTTAGTTCTGAAACACCCCAGAGTGAAATTCATCAGACCTCATTGAGTCAAAAGCATCTAATTGATGTAAGAGTTCTTTGAGTTGTTCTTTATTCTGTTCCTGTTCCTTGTTGTGTTTTAATAATTGTATTAAAAATAATCAGCCTTTTAATGGAAAATCTGAATCAGAATGGGCAGTTAATATTCTGTTTCTTCTGCTGTTTACTTGCCTTTCTCATGAAGTCATTTTTCACTAGTTCAACAGTAATGTATTTTAAATCCTTCCTTAAATTAAACGACCACAGATTCTACATGGCAATGAAATATTTTTTCTAAGTGTTCAGGTTCAAGGATAAATTACAATAAATTTTTACAATAAATTGCAATAGCATTCAGTAGAACATGGAAACCTTTGCTGCCATTGAACTTCACAACACCAAATATAACCAGTAAGATAAAATCTATCCAGCCTATGAGGTTTTGCACAGTAAAGACCTATATGGAAGAGACTGACACACACTATTGCATGAAATCTGTATATATGCCCAGCATGTCTCAATTAACACCAGCAAGTCTAGGGGCATGGATATAAGTCAAGGAGATAATTCTTAACAAAACCCAATTTACTTCAAATAAACAACTAGCAGTTCTTTTTGTTAAGACTGCAGTTTTACCAACAGTGATGAACAACATTGGACACAAAAACTAGAACATTAAGTTTTTTAATTCAGCCACTGAATCACCTGTGAACAGTCACAGAACAGTTTGGGTTGTAAGGGACCTTAAAGATCATCTAGTAATACAGCAATCCTTTTATAGTGGCTCATGCATGAAAACTAACTTTGCTATTGATTAAGCAGGAACACTTCTCAAAGGCTACTTTTCCTTCTCTTCAAATAATGGAGTGTCAGCTGCTAAAAACCTTTGTTACATAATAGCTCTTGTCTCCTAATAAACATCACACATCTCTTTTATAGTGCTCAAGAGAGATCCATAACATTTAGTATCGTTACCTTCAGAAGCAGACCTGGCTTTCTGTGTATCCATATAAAAAGTACCGAAACCTCAGACTTTACTAGTACCTCGTTTCAGGTGATAACATCTCTGTTCACAATTGCTCACTGACAACTCAGTAATCTACCTTGGGTTTTGCCACATGACTGTAGTGAATATCTCAAGTTATATACTTCACTATACTTCCCTTAGTGCTGCAGTTTGCATGTATGACCATGCTCTTCTGTATCTATTACCCTAGAACTACCTCTGAAATGGAGGATGGAAGACAGTATTTTATTATTAGCATTAGATAAGAAAAACGTAGAACTATAAAAAGCCAATCTTCAACAGAAAATGAATGTTTAATTTTGATGAAGAAAAATTCCTTGTCTGTACTCATTAACTAGATGTTTTCAGGAAGCACCCTGCACAAACAGCTATTTCTTAAGGTCTCTCTTGCAGGGATCTGGTTTTCATCCAGCAAAAATCAAAACGGATCTACTGATTTCCAGATTCAAAAGTATTTAAGCAGGTGTTTTACCTAATGATGACTCAAAGACAACGGTATCAAAAGATATCATCGAACATTATACCTGGGCTGAAAGAATGATCAAACATCTTTCTTTTAGTCTGCAAAGGATGAAGGGCTCAGAGCTCTGCATTTCAGTCCGGCTTAACCTTGCAACTGTAAAGTTAAATATTTAGTGATTTTAAAATGCCTTTAGGACAACCTTTCTACTAAAAAACCTACCCTTTTATAAATTAATTCAAGGAGTAGAAACATGAATATTTTCTATGTGGCCAGAAAGAGGCAGACGTTACTTCCCATTCAGCAATGAAATGTCCTTATCTCCCCAGTACACAGTCTTACCAGAGGAATTACTAGTGTTTGGACTATACCAATCCTAATCTACAGTTTGAAACACATCAGTGCCACAGAAAGAAGCAATGTAACAACTTCTAAGATTACACAGTGGAGCAACCAGCCCTAAAGCAGGTCAATAACATCAATGGTCTGAGCTGGAGGGTAAATAAAACCTGATGTTGGTAACAGGTTAATTGTGTTTAAGCTGTTTATGCCAGTGATAAAAATTTGGTAAGACTGAAGATTCCTATGGCTTGTTGGTTGGTTTTTAGTTTTGGTTTCTGGTGGGTTTTTCTGTTATAGCTAAACTAGAGGTCTAAGCTTAGCCCATAACTTAATTAGAAAACAAAATCAAAGAATTTAATCTTATGAAGTGTGATCCTCACTCTGCTACAGTGACAACCCAGTGTTTCATTCTGCAAACACAAGATCAGCAGCAGGAGGCTGTTCTGCTTTGCCAGTTTAATTTAAAGTAAGTTTTTCAATTAAAAACAGAGTTTCCTTAGAAGATAGCAGGGGCCAGGATCTGACCTCAACAAAGCTGCTTTAGCACCTTGGGGATCTTCAGCACCTGACAAGAGATTGTTTGATTTTTTCTAGCTAAAAATATCCGTTAAATATATGGAATGTGTCTTAGTTTGTTGGGTTTGGTTTGTTTGGTTTTTTTTCTCCAAGTTGTACTAAGCCACTCAGTTCAAGATTGTGCACTATTAAATGATCAAGCAATATAGGTGCAACCAACAGAAGCAATTCTTTAACACAGTATATTGACATTCACATTTCATCTTTCAGATTTACTCTGCATTATGGAAAGTCTTCTAAACAAATATGCTTAGAATATAAGTACTCAACTTTTGCATAACTAAGTAAAAGTAGTAAAACCTCATTTACACTTGAATTTGCCAGCAGTTTGAAACAGTTCCTGGTAGCAGTGTGTTAACAGAGAGAGGCATGTTATAAATGAGTTACATGAAGTACAAATGATTATTTTAATGTTGGATGTGATTTTTCTCATTTAAACAATCACTGGATTCAAGGTGACTCAATCATGTGCTGAATCCACAGTAGTTCAAGAGTGAAATTTAATCATGGAAAGTATCTCCTGAGAAACTAAACATAATCTTATTGTGGTAATACGGAAGCAGTCACTTACTTACAGAAATATCTCTCATTCCAGGCTTAACTCCCCTCAGAGTTTTCTTTTTTTGCACAAAACTCTGCCTGATGTCAGGAATTGATCTTCCACTCTTTCTGTGTCACTCTTGCGTACCAGAATATCAGAGTGATATCTGTCAGTGGCTGTAGTTAGAATCATAGAATCACAGAATCATAGAACAGTTAGGGTTGGAAAGGACCTTAAGATCATCTACTTCCAACCCCCCTGCCATGGGCAGGGACACCTCACACTAAACC
>JANHGB010031563.1:0-12550 GCA_026283785.1 Coracopsis vasa
CCCCTTCAGACACTGGAAGCTGCTCTGAGGTCTCCACGCAGCTTCTCTTCTCCAGGCTCAACAGCCCCAATGTTCTCTGTCTGTCTCCATATGGGAGGAGCTCCAGGCCCCTTATCTGGGGTGCTAACAGAACTGGGAATCACAATGTGCCTCTTCTTCCCCAGTGATCAGGTCATCTACCTGCCTGGTAGCTCAGCCAGCCATGAGGGAGGCCCTTAATACAATGTGCAAGTACTACTTGCATTGGTTCATGGATTTGTTTGCATCTATTTCATGTTGTCTATCATGCGGACTCTGGCAATAGTTCCCATTCCCCCTAATACCCCAAGGACCCAGGAGGAAGGAGCTCACAGATCAGGCCTCCGACAAGAAACAGCTCCAGAGCAGCAGATGCAGGCTGGTTGGTGGAGGAGGCCCATTCTCTGCCAGAAGTAACCCTTCCCAGCTCCAACACTTCAAACAGTAACAGGTTTACTTTTTGAAGCACTGCCTAAAGAAGAAGGACAAAGAGGAGTGGAAAGGCTGGCATATTTGTGCCACAAAACAAGCTCAAACTCAACCAAACCAACAAGTTAAGGTCTCCTTCTCCTAAGAAATTTTGGGAGCAAAAGAAAAATAGATTCTAGAAGCTTAATCAGAAAATCCACACACAGAAAATTTCTGCACTGTTTCAAGGAGCATAATAAATGAGGAATAATAAGAGCACAAGAACAACAACAGAAGCATTATAAATGGGCTATCTAGGAATGGCTGAAACTCCATTTTATAGATTAGTGCTAAATGGTTTGTTTTCTTGATCTGTAACTTGATTTCAAAGCAGGAATATGCCACTGTTTGCTGTCTGGCTCTTGTGTGCATTTTGTTTTCTTTCACTTCTGGAGGCAGGTAAGACCTTTGTTCCTAAGCCCATAAATCACCAATGAATAAATGAATGCCTTCAGGGTCTCCTATTGTTTGAGGGCATTCCAAGCATCTCCTTTGTCATTCTCTATAAGGCCACAAACTGAAGAAGGTGGAAGTGAGGTTACAGAGCACCAGTTTACTGGAAGGTAACATACCTACACATACCTACAGTTCGTGAACTACTTTATCTTCCATTGCCTATGGCATGGACAGAAACCATACACAAACCAGCCCTGCTAGGAAACGCAGAGCTCCTAACACTTCCACATAGTCTGCCCTGCAAACAAAAGAGGCATTTAATGATTCTGTGATGCTTTAATATTTTCCTGTCTGCAGTTCACATTCCTATTGTTTAAATAGCAAATGCAAATACTCATGTCTTGATTCCTTTGTCAGGGAGACAAAAACACTTCTGAAACTTGGAAACACAAAAAGATGCGCTAAAGCAGAAGTGGATAAAGCAAAGAGGCTACAACCCAAGAGCAAAGAGATGCACCTATAAAAAGGCTCTTCATCAGGAGAACATTAAGGCTGGAAAACACTATTACTATGCAGGAATTACTCTTGTGCACTAAGCAACACCTGCTATACAGAATTGAAATAAAAATGGAATAATTACACTGTGCTTTACCATTATTATTAGATTATTATTACAGGCTGGAAGAGATTTTTAGGTTGACTTCCCAAAACAGTTCATGGAACTCAGATACTATTTCCATTCAATTGCAATTCACAGGGAACTGCTTGCTCTGGACAACATTAATACTTCAACTTTAACTTACTCCTCAATTGTTTCACGGGGAGCTCTGTCAAACACCCACTACCCAATGCAATTATGGTGTTTGTTCAACACATAGCAGTATTTGCAAACACACTGGAAGGCAGAAGCTTTGCTAAGTTAGTTTGAAACAGAAGCAGCCAAGGGTGTCTAAATTAATGCAGCTGACATTGCACAGCAGAGCAGAAGATCAATCCCATCTTGGCAAGAAACTCTTTGAAATGCTGTGACTATTCTAACAAAATGGAGTTTTAAAAGAACCACATCAAGAGTGTCTGTAAACAGAGGTTCATAAATAGAACCAGCGACACAGGTGACCACTAACATCTGACATTCACAAATAACCACTGTTTTCCACAAAAAAATAGAAGCCTTGTAGTAACAAAAGCTCCCAAATCAAGATTTATTGGCAGCCACTCAAGTAAGAGCACTGGAAACCCTTTAACAAGTAACAAGTGTACACCTCTTCTAAGACAAAGCACTGCAAGCAGTTATTTCAACTCCATATGAAGCCCATCATCTGGTGTATGAGCACATGAACATACACCGCTCCTGAGAACACTCAAGTCTCCTTGTAACAGTTAATATTACAGCAGAGATATTTGGGTTATGGCTCAGTACAACACATACAGGTTTTCCAAGAGTGCTTCAGCGTCAGCCTTACTACACCTTACCTAACCAATGATACTGTTTCCAAACTGAATAAAAGCAGGTTTTATGCTTAGTTTCACCTCATTCCCCTCTTCTAAAGCACTAAGCACAGCTACTGGGAAACCAGCAAATTTGATTCAGAAGCACTGACTAACATGCAACACCATTAATAATGACAGTCAGTCTAATAAATACTGACTGCCTTCAAACTCTCCCATCCTGAGCCCAGAAAGGTGGGAGAGAGTCAAAGTAACTAAACAGCTTGATGATGAAATCCAAGCCCCATCTTGCTTCAGCTTCTTCCCTAACTGCGAGATCATCGCACACAAAACTTGGCTTTTCATGAGGATAAACAAAATGGAAAACTCTTTTCCTTCCCCCTCAGCCTTTAACAGATGATTTGTTTTCCATATGGATACCTGTGCTGGATTACAGCTCTGACTGAACTACAGGTGTGCAATACGGAAAGCTACAGGAGGGGGAGGCTTAGACGTGAGTAGATGTTTCTTTGTTGTTGCTTACCAAAAACCTACCCATAAAGAAGGAATTTTTGCTTCTCATGTTTGACAAATCCCTGCCTGCATTATTTGATCACAAACAAATCCAACAAAACCTACTCACAGTATGCTTTTAACAGCTCATTTTACCCTGATTTACATTTTAAAGCGTCCACCTACACATGACCAGTATCTGCTAGCTCTGAAAGATGATCCAACTGTTTTAATCAAGTCCACGCCTGTTCAAACTCAGCTTTTCAGTTTTAACACTGAGCAACACCTAAAATATGCCTAGTAAATGGTATCACTGTATTTATTACAGGTAAGCCATTTCATTTTTCCCCCACAGACATTATTCAATCAACAGCTTGGGAATACACAGGCACCCTTCAGACAAATGATGTTTCTATGAACACTTTTCTTTCAATAACCCTAAACCCACAGAGGTTTAGAGTCATCTGTGATGTCCCAATGGATGGGAAAAAGCTAAACAAGTGCTACTGATGGATTTCCACTCTTTGAAGCACAGCAGATAGCCTAATAAAACAGAAGAGTGTATAAAAAAGGACCAGGGTATCTTACTCAAGCTTACAATACCTAAAGGGACTGACAAGAAAGCTGGAGAGGGGTTTCTGACAAGGGCCTGTAGGGACAGGACAGGGGGGAATGGTTTTAACCTGCCAGAGGGGAGTTTGAGATGAGATCTTAGGCAGAAGCTCTTCCCTGTGATGGGCTGCCCCATCCTCAGCAGTGTTCAAGGCCAGGTTAGAGTAGTTTGGGGCAGAAGGGACCTTACAGCTTATCCAGTTCCAACCCCCTGCCATGGGCAGGGACACCTTCCAGTAGAGCAGGTTGCTCCAAGTCCCATCCAGCCTGGCCTTGAACACTGCCAGGGATGGAGCATAATAATCCACGATTATATTTGGGGGTTTTCTGCAGCTAAATAATGGCAGCAGAATTTCTGAGTTTCAAGAAATGATGACAGGGATCTCAGTAACAGCAGCTACAGATGCTGCTCTCAGGGCCAGGGAAGCAATTTGCCATGCTGAAAACCCTTAAGAAACACTTACCAGACAACGTGAGTTCAGTGCAATAAAAATAAAGAAACAGCTCCCAAATAAAGCTCTGCCAAGACTCCATTGAATACTAGGTTATTCTGTGTCACACTAAGGGCAGTTTACCTAATGAATTTGCACCTCAGCCAGCAGTGTTTAATCCTGTCAAATCCTTCCACTGAAGCCCTGGATTGCCATTCCAGTAGTGCAAAACTGAGTTTGCTCTACACAGAAAGCTGCCTTTTTATTCTTCAAATGCAAGTTTGTGTCAGCAGCAAACTAAAAAGGCAATTAAATGGTGTGAGCAACATGAAATTAGAGAGCACTGGAGGGGGAGAAGGGATGTAGAATTAATACATTTAAAACAAACAGCAAATTAATTAGCTTTACTTTTTAATCACCTCAGAAGAGAAGACAAAGGGGGTATTTCTGTGTTACCTAGTGAAGTCACAGCAGGAAAGCAGTGACATTCCTAAGGGCTTTCCCCAGCCCACTGACACGTTAGCTGAAACCCCGCATTATTCTGAAGCCCGTCTGCAGTCAGGAACTCTAAAAGCTTTCCAATCCAATGACCACTTCAAAACCGAGCGTACCTGCCTGGAACTCCTACCTGCCTCGAAAGCCTGCTGGCATCCTCCAGCCTTGTGAGGACAAGTCTTTCTGGCACAGAAGCCAAATGCAGATCATTGCCTCTAATGCCAGCCCAAACACAGGTTCATATTGAGCTCAGCATTAGTGCTACCATTGCCAACGTCAATATAGAAAAAGCTTCATTAAGTATGATTTCAGTTGAAATTATCTCTGCAAGGAGGCAGACTTACTAGCACAGCACTCTTCAGACTGAGACAGAGGAGACGATGTCCAGAGCAAAGATGCCACTAAGTCTGAAAGGGTTTTAGGAACAGAAAACTGGCAGCAGCCTTGATTTAGTATGGATTGAACCAGCCCAAATGGCACTGCATGTCTTTAAATTGGTGAAGGTTTTGCAAATTCTTGGGGAATGCAAGTGGGAACTAGGGGGAAACAACACAATTGTCTTTCATTTTCACAATCAGAACTATCTAAAATGTAAAGAATACCTCTGAGTCATGTTGATCTCAGATACTTGGATCAAAGAAACTCATCGTTCCTTACAAGCATTCTGGTTTCTTGTTAATCTGTCCTATTTAAAATAGGAAAGAATTACAAAAACCAACTCCATAACTACAGCTCCCTTCCACCAACACCTCTGCTTCCACAAAGACTCATTTTTGAGAAAGGTCATCAGTTTGGTTTGCATCCAAAATATCTGACTGATGACAGCTTCCAGGAATGCCTGATCGTGAATGAGAATGTGAGACTGTGTTATCCCTTCATAGGGATAACATAATTCTTTTCTTCAAGGAACAATTCTTTAATTTAGAAATAAATAATCCTGATTTTTTAATGTCCCTTTCTGAACGATGCCTATATTTATTACCTAGTGTGTTATGTGTGATAGTTAGCCTTGGGCCTGTATGGAAGTATGGATACCACCATTTGACTGTAAGAAAAGCACTGCACTTCAGTGATCAACAAGGAGTCGGCCTGATGGATTGACAGTGATGCAAAAATGTTCCACACAGCTTTGATGAAAATACGTGTATCTAAGCCCACATCTGGCCCAGAACAATAAGAAAAGGATGGAAAGAGAAGAAAATAATAAACAAAAGCAAAGTCACAGCACTAGTGCCAAGAGAAGTGGTTCACAGCCGACACACACAAATAAACCTGGCATGAGCTATGAAGGGAATGAGTTCCAGATGTTTGCACTTACTGTTCACTCTACTAAAGAGATTCCATTAAGCCCAATAATTGGTAACTGTCTGCCTGAGAAGGCCTTGAGCAGGTGTGGTGATCACATCCTGGTCTCACCTTGGACACAACACTCCAAATCTCAGTGATCTCATTTACAATTATGAGCCAAATTCATCCTGTGTAAGATGATGTTACTTGGTCTGAGCTAATGAAGGGATTCCTCAAAGGTACTTAAGCCATTACTTTTTTGCATCTTATCCTTGTAATGGTTTGAATGCTATAAACAGTGAGAGTATCTAGTGAAAAGCAGGTAATAAATGCTTATTCAATAAATATAGTCTCCAGAAAAAGCTACCTAGTGCTGCCCTGACCATTAACATCCAGGGCATCCTTTGAACTGAATCTCAAATGACTCCATTTACATGAAGAAGCAGCTATTTATGTCAGTGCTCTTGTCCTGATGGTGACCTGGCAGTGCCTTTTGGATGAGATGCATTTCAGAACAGTTTACAGCATCAGCGACCCGCCAATCTGTGTTGTCCTAGAGGGGAAAAACAACTATTCCAAGTCTGCTGTCAGATGTCACCCAAAATTGGTGGGCAAATTACAATTCATGCTCCTTATAACCACTACTATCAGGTATCTATTCTATCGAGTGAATCACTTCAAATCAGTGTCGTTAATTCTTGGCCAAGAATAAAAGATAAATCTAACACAGGAATTATGCAGATTACAAACGAAACCCTTTAATGCAATTCTAGAGGCTGTTACTCAGTACAAAGACTGTATTAATTCCTTTTTAGTAGAGTGCCTTACACCATCCCTGAGGCTTTACTGCCGAGGCTGAACTCACAAGTGTTATTAGAATACAAGTACCAACATATTTTTCTTGTTTTAAGTAGCATGTTCTCATCCACTT
Organism: Coracopsis vasa; assembly: GCA_026283785.1. Classification (NCBI taxonomy): domain Eukaryota; kingdom Metazoa; phylum Chordata; class Aves; order Psittaciformes; family Psittacidae; genus Coracopsis; species Coracopsis vasa. The sequence goes on from JANHGB010031563.1 coordinate 6,580, forward strand.
TTCCCTTACATGCTATCTCTGGACTTACATATGTGAGCTGCAACAAGGTGTAACCTCAAACAATGACTATGATCAAAGAAATTCTATTTTGAGGGTTTATTCTTTATTTTTACCTCTTTTATTAAAGAGAAATTTTAATAAATACCTGCCTGTTGGCGTTTTAAGTGCATCAGACAGCTCATCCAGGTAGCTCAGTCTTCATTAGGCAGTGAAAGACTGCTACATAGGTAGAGAGATAGAGAGATAGAGAGATACATAGATAGATAGATAGATAAGTGCTACATAGGTAGACACAGTGCTAGTACCAGCTAACTGGGAATTAATAGATGAAATCCAGGAGCCCTAAGAGACTAGCAAGTGTCAGCAGTAGAAGGAAACCTATGGAGACTGATGTTATATACAGTATCAGTTCTCTTACCCTTTAAAGTAATGGAGATTAGGGAGACAGGGATCGCTAACATCCAATAGATTCAGGGTGTTAATTACTCACTACAAGTTACCAGGTAGCAGACAAATGCTGAGAGCTGAGTGCACTTCAGATGAATATGGTGATTCCATAATCCAGAGATTACTACAGATTACTGGAACTGCAAATAAAGCTGCTGCTATTTCAGTCTGGGCTCACTTCAAGAGCATCAGTTCCTCCCTGGAAGACATGCCAGAGGATGTGGAATCTCCCTCTGCTTCACTGATGCAGTGAGTGGCAGCACTTCAGTGAGCTTGGATCAAACAAAGATGTAAAAATCCCCACACCTCCCAGTCCAGAATCCCTATCCACAAATACATCAGTGGACCCAGACACACACCTTGAGCCCAGTGCCACAGCTTTACTTCTCAGCAGCAGTTTCCCACCAGCTGCATCACACTGAAAGTCAGAAGTCTTATTGCTGCCAGGAATTAAATCTATTCTACATGGCTCTGTAGCCAGGGGATTCAGAATAGAGACTGAGCCATGTCACAGGAAAGAGGGCACCCTAACAAAACCCACAGATCTTCTGTATTCATCTGCTCAAAGACACCAACCCCAGCCTCCCTGCAATAAATGTCATCCTGTACCAGGCAGTCGAATACATTTATCTCATTCTAATACAACACACTAACGTGTTTCCAAACCAAAGAGCTGAAATAAAGCAGACCTTTTAACAGCATCTACAAACTTCATAAGCTAAATAATGTAGAATTCTGGCTTCAACACAAATAAAGCTCCCTAATGTGACTACGCACCACATCAGATCACTCGCGCTCCCCAGCTTCCACTCAGGTTTTTTGTGCTGACAGTATTTCTGAGCTTAAACAAACAAACATCTTCTCAAAGTACAGTCAAATATTTGTACAGCTGACAGGGTTCTTCCCTCACTCAGCATGAAACCCAACAGGGAAAACAAATACGCTGTTAAGATATAGAGAGAAAGCGCATCAACTGTCACCTGCGTCAGGTAAGGAGCACCAGCAGCCAGCAGAATCCCCACGCACACTAAACTACACAAATAGATCTATAAAGCAGCCCATGTTTAAGCAATATGTGTTTCAATTCCTGCAATAATAAATACAAACTTAGCATTGGAGTGTGTCACCTCTTACTGATGGGAAACCAGTAAACTCTGGGTAAAGCAAACAGAAAGCACTCACCAGAGCTGGTGTTTTGACTGGGTAACCTCACTTCAGCAGTGCTGGACAATAAAGACCAGGCTAACAGCAAGGTTAGAGCTGTGGGGGTACACGCTGGAGAGTACTGTAGGCTCAGATGAAAGGCAAACAGGGAACAACAGCCCGACAAAACACACATTTAATACATTCAAAGCAATAAAATGACCAGGAAAACTGTTTCTGAAGCACTTTAGAGGGTTGATCAAATTTACTGAGGGGAAGAAATGATCATGAGGACGGGGAACGCTGCCAGAACATTCTCTGAGACCACAGTACGATCAGACAGTGCTGATGGAATACTTATTAGCAACCCCGATCCAAACAGCAGCAGCCTCTGAGCAGCAACAGGTTTGCTTGAAGTGCACGTCACAGAGGCTGCGGAATAGGATGAAGACCATAAGAGTTGTGAGGATCAGCTGGAAAACCAATGTACAGTATTTCATCTTGAGAGAAGTCAATATTTATGCTGCCCAAGGAATTCTTTTTCATTTCAGAAGAGTCAGGGAAGCTGAACAATGCTGAGACACACAAACACAAACAGAGAGGAGCAGTGGGAATGCAGCGGGGTATTTATTGCTACCAGCTTCTCACTGTAAATAATCTCCTGCCAGGCTCAATACTTGAAAGCAACTTCTTGAACAATATCCAACCATCATCTCTCTTTTGGTGTGGGATGAGGAAACATCCATTAGTGCACTCCATAGAAGTGGGAATATTTTAATGCTCACATTTCTGGTGAGCTTTGAAAAAGGCCTTCAGGGGTGGCCAATGATTTTATTATGGAAAAAATAAGTTCCCCTATGAACTGAAGTCCCAAACACCTTCTTCATCATCAGCTTAATCCTCACATGCGAGCACAGGATGCAATTTACCTACAGTAATAATACTCTGAATAACAGAGAACACAGAATAACACAGCAGGAAAACCTGGGCTGAAGCAAAGACTTTCATCTAATGGAACCAAAGGTAAAGGAAATTGGTTTTCACTATTACAGCTTTTCTTTAAAAGGTAACTTTTGGGCTTCAACAAGAGGGTTTTTCTTAAATACAAGGTTTTGTGCTTTGTCTGCGGAGAAAATGACTTGGGCTGCCCTTGGCGGGGAGAAGATGTTAAATAATGAGCTCACCAGGAGATAGGGCTCTTCTGACTGCAAAGTGTATTTGGCAGTCTAACGCTATTTTGGCAGGTCAGTTTTAAGCAGCACAATCTATATTTTTAACCTGTTTGTGAATAACTCACACATTTTCATCAAAGAAAGTAGAAGTTTAGGAAAAATAATAAGGTCAAAAATATAAATTAACTATTGTTTGATCACTTTCATAAACTGCTCAGCTCTATTTGCCCCTATGAATTCTGTAGTTCATAGTAAGCAACAGTAAAGACAGTCAGATGAAGATGCAAAAGCAATCCAGAGATGATGGATTCACGGAAATCTAAAAAACAACAGAAACCAAAGGGAAGTTCATAATTATTATTACACAAGGCAGCGTGCACTGAATTCCATGCAAAACCCAGGAATTCTTACTGAGAGAAAGCCAAGGGCTTAGAAATACGGGAAGTGGAGATGTTTATCTTGCATCTGCCTGTGCCTCTCACAGGTGAGACTGAGCTGCTGAGAAGGAAGAACTGCTGTTAGGTGGTCAAGCAGAAATGCAAACCCCACCACGGTTCAGCAACTTTCCTTTCAAAGTATTCTGCCCTGCTAAGCCTGAACTGTTCAGAGTTCTGAGGTTGCACATAAACCCAACCCTTTCACTTGTGCAGCCGATGTTCAAGAAGTCAGGAGGAGAAACACCAGCTCTTTTGGCTCTTTCATTTGTATTCTGATACTGATTTCCTAGCACCGATTAGATGAACACAGAAAGCGATCAGCAAAGTACACTGAGTATTCTGCATCTCTAAACCTGTTCTGAATACAATTTAAACCTAAAAAAGGGATTATACCATAAAATGCTTTTTACAAATAGACACTCCAAAAATGACAGGCAATGACAGCCTCTTAAACACCCCAATCTCTGCACCGTTTAAATCTCCTCTGACATGGGAAGCAAAATAGCTTTTAAAATGGTTTCATTTTTCAAATCACAGATCTTTAAAGGGTAGACTCTGGGAGAGGCAAAGCATTCACATCAGACAGGGCCTGGAGTACGGTTTCCCCTACTAAATTAGAGCACTAGATATTGGGAATAATTGGGTGTCCTGGGGATTTTTCCCTGCAGCAAGTTATTTTCATGTCACATGTATTAATGTTTATAAATATATATACAACTACATATTTAATATATATGTATTAAAAGACCAATATACATACACTACAGTACTTTGAAATTATTCCCTCTTATGTTAATAAAAATCAAAGTCTTCCAGGCTTTAATAATAGGGAAAACCCTGTGTCACCCTGTAAGAGGTTAAGATTAGGGTGTGAACATGCCCACTGCACAGCTAAGTAGGAAAAAAGCTGAAGCTCTTGCAGATCTTGGACTTTTCCTCAATAATCTTTTTCCTTCTGGGTATCCTGATCCAAACAAAACGCTGTTATTTCAGTGTCTTGGCTTTTTATCAATCTAGTTAATACCTATTCATTTCCTTTTCTCTTTTTTTACCTTTTTGAACAGCAGTTCCACCAGTAAATTCACTGTAGAAGGCAGAAGCGAGCTGGCCCATTGGAGGCTGAAGTGCTACATCTGCTTCATGGAGAATTTTTATTTGACCCCAGGAATGCTGGTTGCTCAAGCAGACTAAACACATTTGATTCATTTCTGTGCATTAGGAATGGGGTGTGCAACTCTAAGCCAGGCTGGCAAGGTTTAAGTGTAGTTCCCACACAGCATTACACAGCCATAGTCACATTAGCCTTTCCTTCTCCACCCTACCCCAGCCTGCCAGGAATAAAGTCTGAGTATCTCTAAAGTAAAAGGACAAATTCTGATTATCAATGACTTCAGATTCCTTCAAAAGAAAGGGCTAATACTAAAGCAGAATTATTGAGGTCTATTATTCAACAGCCATATCAAGTTTTCATCTGGGATGAAGCCTTATGCTGTTGTTTTGTTAGTAACAGGCTTCTTGACTCTGTTCCAACTCTGATAGTTATCAGAATACATGAACCCACCTGATACCAGTGTCTACAGCAACACAGTCACAGATAAAGCCAGCAACAAGCTGCTTGCCTAGAGACAAAGCTTATTCTCTTCTACAGATTGCAGTAACTTTTATGCCACCTGGTTTAGATAAACTGCTGAAGCTTTGCCTGTTCCATTTGCACAGCTGCTCCCTGCAGATGAAGGGATCGGGCCAGGAATAGTTAATAACTTTCCTAAATGGAAACACTGTTGAATCATTTCTTTTCCTCACAACAGATTGCATGAAGCCTTCGTGGTGTTGAAGCCTAACCAACCTTTTAACTAGAAATAGTAATCCTTGTTGAGATTTTCCTGTCCTAGCTCTAGTTTCTCTTAGGAGTGTCCACGTGGCTTCTAGCCAAAGCTATAAAAGGCATTTATTAAACTCAAGTTTTGAGAGATAGGGGAAGGGGTGGGTGGAAAATTTAAGCCAACCATCAAAATCTAATGTTTTTTACCGACAACGAGGTCTTCTCCTTTCCCTAATTCAGAAACATCATTTGTTCTCCCCAAATCTTTCCATTTCAGCCTTGGACTTGAACACTGATTCTCTACATCAAAAAAAATGGTCTCTATTGGCTTTCATAGCTGCATCTGCTTTGGTTCTCCTTCCAGCTCCTCAGTCATGCCTCCAGTGCCTCAGAGAAGATGCTTGCTCCCTATCTACTGTATTAGCAGACCAAAGTGAACAATTATTCATATACATTTATTCACCATACAAATCAGGTGCAAAATAAAAGACACTTGTAGACTGGTAGTACTAAGACGTGACTGCCAGAAATGGGTAAATGTTACAAGTGCAACTGGTAAAGCCTCAAGGCAAAAGAGGTTTAAATGAACTTGATTTATTTTGTAAATCCTTAAAGAGATTTAACATAGAATTAGTTGTAGGGTTACAAATTGTTTCACTTCTTTAACTTCAATTTTAGCCAAGTGAAAACAGACCCAAACCAAAGGAAGAATTGTTAGGCTAGCAAATGAATGCAATCTTTCTAGATAGCCAAAACATATGAAAAAGGAATCTAAGTAAAGAAACACTAGGCCAGAGAGCTGCTACCTCTATTATTCCAGATTCAAGGGTGGTAGATTTGGTTCCAACCACCCTCACTGTCCATGGTTCAGTTGTATTTAGCAGGGGAGAGAAAAAAAACCCAAACCAAACAGCAGAAAGTTCACAACTTGAATGTTCCATCCTTCAATT
>JANHGB010031564.1:0-26968 GCA_026283785.1 Coracopsis vasa
TGCAGGGCAGACATCGGGCATTCCTGGGGTGTTGGTCGCATCCTGCCAGAGGCTTGTCCCAGGGTGACTGGGTCTGCTCGACAAACACCTTGCAGCCTCTGCGATCAACAAGCCTTTGGGTTTCCGGTGCACACGAGCACAAGGTGAACTTTCGGTGGGTATTTTCTGCTGCGGGCGGCTCTGCAGGCGTGTGCGTGAGTCACTTCACCCACCCTGACACCAGAGGAGCCGCTCACGCTGCTCCGGTCACTCATGTGTGCACAGGCACTCACAGGATGCCGCTGTCCCTACACCCTCCTGGGTCACTGCACTGTCCACCGTGGGTATCCCAGCAGCATCCTTGGCCGAAGCCAGCCCTCCCAGTGCAGGGATGATGCATACAGCACTGGAGATCCAGCCCTCCGACTCCAGGGTTGAGATACGATTTTAAACAGCTTTTTTGATATCTCCACTGGTTTATTTGTTTAACAAAGGCACTTGGTTAGCCAGAGTGCCAGGATCCTGGGGCTTTCGTTTCACTGCAGAGGAGATAAGAAACACGCATTTCCTTATCCAGTGACTCATTTTTTCTGCTCTTTTATTATGCATTTGTGCTATTACCAAGTGTATTCAGCTCTGAGGTGCAAACAGTTCAAACTACTCATCAAGCTTTAACTTTTGCTGCTCCAAAACCAACCAACCGCTGCTACGAAAGGCAGGGGAGGCAAAGATGGGGGAGATGAAGACGGGGATGGCCGATGCCTGGAGCCAGCCGGGCAGCATGGGCCGCGCTCATGAGCAGGCACACGTGCAAGTGCTGCTGGGGAAGTCAGTGGTGATTTTCTCCATGAGTAAGCGTTATCATGTGTGAATTCAAACATCATTTTCTTGGCCCGGGAGGAGGCAGCTGGGACAGAAACGGAGCGTGGAAGAGCTGCAGGGGAGGATGAAGAGGGCTCATGAAATGCAGGGGAATAGGTAAGGTCGACTGTGGCGATGGGGCTGCAACATCCTTCTACGCAACAGGAGCATGGATCTCTTTATTTGCAGGAGAACATCGCGGCTCCTGTCTCAGGCTCCCTGCCATGTATTTGCAGCTTCAAATTTTCACTTCAGGTACCAAAATGGGAGCCATCAGCTCCTGAGCGTTATTGTAAACTTCACCCTCCACGTCAAAAGCAACACGTCTGGGCTTTCCCCAGTGTATGCATTTGACTGGAGGGGTCACAGAGTTAGTCCTGGCAGATGCCAGAACCCATTTACCCCCACTGTGCATTAAGCCGAGAGGGGAGGGAGCGGGGCAGGGTGGCAGTGCTGCAGCAGGACCCATGGGAATGGGGGCTGGGGGGGTCACCAAAAGACAACTGATGCAGGGAAAGCACAGCAGGGGAATTTCAAGGGGAGGGCAAGAGGGGGGTGATGGAGGAGCATCCCCCTTTATGAAAAGGAGACCAGCAGGTGGAAACACCGCAGGGCAAGAGGAACACCAAAGCCTTTGGAGCAGGGGGGTATTTCAGGGGCAGGAATCCTTACAGAGCACTTACAGAGCTGTTTTGTGGGGTCCTCTGCTGCTGTGCGTGGCTCCAACCTCACCAGCCCACAGCACAAGGTGTTTTCTGCTCCCTAGTCCCTTCCCTTACACTTCTGTGAGCCGCCGGCTGGGGACAGTGGGGGCTCCGGGTGCCCTCTCCTGCCCTGGGCTCTCCACTGTGGAGCTCAGATGTGGACTGGAGCAAGCCTTGGCTTTCCTTTTTCTCCCTGCTGCGGGTCATGGCCCTGCATCACCACTTTCCATTGCCCTGGAGCTGCTCCAAATGCTCCCTGTTGCTGGACACATGTCCTTCTGGCTCCCATGTCTGCACCTTGGGGATGTGCTGAGAAAGGGAAGTGCTTGGCATTCTCCTGCTCACTCAGGGTGGGGGGCATTATTGTGATTATGATGGAGGGGCAGTAACCAAGTTAGAGGAGCAGGAATGGCAGCCGGGTCCCACAGCTCCTCAGTGGAGCCTGCATCTCCCTGGGCTCGGCACAGCCATCACCACCGGCACGGTGCTTGGGCAGGGTGCTGCCTGGCAGCCGGGCGAAGGGCTGAATGGCCGGGCATGCAGCTGTAAAGGGAAGTGAAATCAAGGGAGGCGTGGAACTGGTGGGCAGTGACCAGTTTTGATCAGGACTTTCACTCGCCCAGAGCCCAGTGGTGCCGGGTGGGAAGGGCTGAGGCAGTGCCAGGGCTACTTGGGTACTGCCCTGAGGCCAGGTACCTGCTTAGAGCTTCAGGGGTGGCGTGTGGAGGCTGTAGGCTCAGCTTGGCCAAAAGCCATTGGAGAGGGGCAGGCACATCCAGGGAGCAAGGCCTCTGGCCTGCCTCAGGGGAGCTTGGCTGCCCAGTACTCTGCCATCTTGAGCCAGAGCATCCTTCAGTTTTCCTCCTTCTCCCATTCCAGCCTTGGTCCAGGGCAGCAAGTGGCGGAGACCTCACCAGAAAGAGCCTGGAGGCTGTAGCTGCTGCAAGGATGGGACTCCAGCAGTTAAGTCATGTTAGGGTTCTTGTGGCCAGAGCAGGTCTCCTGCACTGCCTCCTTCAGCTGAGAGCAATCCAGCAACTGTGGCTGGTCCCTTTCTTTCCAGTGAGGTGAAAGAAAACGGGACATGACTGTTGTTTGGTAGGGATGGAGAAGAGCCACCTACAGCACTGAAATCCATCACTTATCCATTTCAGATCTCAAGCATCAGGCTTCGATGTGCAGGTACTGGGGGCAGGACGTTTCTCCTTCTCCTGATCAGGAACACCTAAGACCATTAAGAGTTTATTTAGTCCCTTCAAAGGCGTATGGGGACCAGACTGGCTTCGTATGACTTACTTTGCCTGCACCCTGGGCAGCTGCTGAGCAGAACCAGGTCCGAACCCTGGCAAATGAGACATGGTGCCAAGAGCTGGGAGGATCCTTTCCACACATCTAGGTCTGGGATAGAGACAATGGAAAGAGCAAAGTGATGGAGAGCGTCAGTTAGCATCTCCTCCTCAGTGATGGAGACCAGTTAGCCTGCCTGTGCAGCAATCACTAACAGGCCATGTCCTGGGGGCACTGGGAGCTTTTAAAGGGGAAACCTCTATGCCCCTGCACTCTTCTCCTGGGGTCCTTTTCTGCATTTTCCATCCAAGCTGGATCCCTGTGATGAGGTCTTGCAAAGGTACAGGCACAGGAAAGCCTCCTGTAGCATAGCAGAATGCCAGGGAGGCTTGGGTCACGCTGGGGGACATGCCCTGGATGGATGTAACGTGTGGGCTGGGGAGGTGACACCACTGCGCTGGGGTGCTGCGCGGTTGGGAATGCCAGGGGCTGTGGGGATTTTGGGGGCATAGCGTGGAGGAGAGGAGCAGTGTGAGGGCAGTTGCACAGGCAGGGATAGGGCTTGAGCCCTCACCCTCCTCCTCCCCAGTGAAGATCCGCCCCATGTCAAGCGCAGTGATCACGAGCCCCAAGGGAATCAGCAAAGCTTGACAGTCTGTATCTCCCTCTGCCACGGGCCCCGGGGCGCTGAGATTTCACACCCGGGCGGCCCCTCGCTCCCACTCCACCATGTCCTCCTCAGGGAACGCCGTCTCTGCCTCCTCCTGCCTCTCCCCCCAGTGCTTCGACCTCCTGACCAAGTCCTGCATCAAGTGCTCCGACCTCTTCAAGGAAAACACAAGTAAGGGGGCAAGGGCGGATGGGGACTGAGCTCCCCAGGGCTCGTTGGTGATGGCCCAAGAGGGCCGGGGGGCACCCTGGGGTGGGCAGGTGAAGGGAACCATGTCCTGCAGATGAGAATGGAGAGGGTGATGAAGGATGGAGCGCTGCCTTCACCTGGAGGGGAAGGAGGAGGGTAGAGGAAGAGGGCAGCCTGTTCCAGCGAGGGGAATGCAGTGCAGGGAGAAGAGTGATCCAGCCCAGTGCAGGGGTCACAGCCTGCCACAGGGGTGACTATGGGAACAGCAGGATGCCCTCATCTCCCACCAGCCAGCAGGTAGGATGAGGGTCCAGTCAGGCAGGGGGACAGTTCATTGAGGGTGATCAATGCTGAAGAGCCGCTCTCCTTCCCAGCCACTGCAGAGGGGTGGGTAATGCTGCTGCCCTCCTGCCCTCACCCCAGCTCTCCCCTCCCTGACACTGCTGGCATCTTGCCCCACAGCAGAGCCTGCCAGCGCAGCGCCCACCTCGGCCCTGGAGCCCACCCACCCCTCAATGGACCTGCTCAGCACCCTCCTCATCTTCGGAGTCCCGGCAGCAGCGGTGTTCGTCCTGGTCCTGGCCACTCTCTTGGGTTTCCTGGTCTGCAAGCTGGGGAAGTGGAGGAGAAAGACGAAGGCGGCGGACAAAGAGGCCCAAGGTAGGGGACCTCTTGCTTTCTCTATCACAGCACCCTGAGGACCCCAAGGCAAGATGGAGTTTCTTGTCACTGGCTCCCCTGAGGCACAGCCCCGTTGAGGCTGGCTTCTCCACCTTGACACAGGCTCCACGGACACCCTAGAGCATTCCAGGGCATCTGAGGTACCCCCTGAGCGATGGTATCCCACATCCTCCCCTGAAACACATACCTGCACGTGGCTGCCGGTGCAACCCTGCTGAAACATCTCTCCTTTTGCCGGACCATCTTCTGGCACCATCCCCTCTTCACAGGGTGCCCATACAGAGCACTGGTGAGGAGCCGCTCTCCCAGTAGGTGGGAGATGGCCATGGATCATCGCAGGCTGTGGGGACAGTGGTGAACATCTCCATAGGGAGCCTTTCCCCATGGCGCTGTGACTGGGAGTCCTGTGTTGATCGCCCAGCTTGCCATTCCTGATTGGGATGCCCAGCGCCCTCCAATACACACCTAAGAGACCCCGACAGGGTCAGGGCCAGTCCCACTGGCAGGACACTGAAACACCACACAGGGCTGTCCCCAGCAGCATGAAAAACAGGGCTAGGGGTGAGAGTATTTCAATCCCCTCCCTTTACTGGTGGTGTATTTTTGGGGTGGGGGGAGGCCTCAGTACCCCATAATGGGGCATCAGCCAGCGGCTGGGTGGCTGTTTCCTCACCCCAGAACCCCTGCACTGGAGGGACTCTACCGTGGCCACTCTTTTCAGCAATGGTCTTGCCTGGCATCACTCCTCCCGATCCCTGGGCAGGGGGAATGGCTCCTCATTGCCCACATGCTGCCCATGGCACTGGCTGGGTGACTCAGGCTTTTGGGGACATTACCCAGGGCTTTTCCGCTAAACCAAGTGCGTCTGTGACCGCTTGCGATGCGCACACCTGGGAAAAACACCAATAATGAAAGAGGAGGGAGAAATCCAGCAGCAGGAGAGGTCCAGCCATGGTGGAGTGCATCGGAGGCACCCCTCGGCTGTGCCCTGCTGCGTGCCCTGGTCCCTGTGTCCCCTGTCCCGTACCCAGCCAGCCCACCCCTGCCGCACGGGGTGCATGGAAAGCCGCAGGAGCTCGGGGCCGGCAGCGCGCGCCTGCGTTTGAAGGGTGTAAACAAGTCTATTTTTAAGTGGGAGGTGGTTGGGGAGGGCGAGCCCCTGCGGGCCGGGCTGCCCTGCACCGGCAGGGGTTAGCGGCAGGGCTCCAAGTGCAAGCTCCTGCCTTACCCCATTGCTTTCTAGGTGGGGGGGAAACACCTCCTTACAACACCAGGAGCATCTCTGCAGCAGGAGAGGTGCAATAGGGACCTTGCACGCTCCTCCTGCTCCAGCACCAACTTCCCCACCACGTGTCCCCAGGGATGGGACCCTCTCCCTGGGACCTGCCTCATCCCACTTTGTAAGACCCGTAACCCCCTTTTCTTGCTCCCTCCCAGCAAACATGGAAGCCACCAGCCCCCTGCCCATCCCAGGCTGTCAGGACCCTGATGTGATGGAGGAAGATGACACCCTGGCCCCAGCCCCATGTCAACATCTCAATGGAGGCCTGAAGATGCTGAGTCCACCTGGGAAAGGCGGGCCAAAGCGGAGGCCATGCTGCCAGGGAGATGCCGATGGCGACATCATCCTGCTCTCCACCGTGTACCCCCGGCACGAGGAATGCAACCACGGCTTCCCGCTGCCTGCCACAGAGCTGGGGGCCACAGCCCTGGTCACCACCAAAACCACCCAGAACTGTGCCTGAGAGGAAAGAATCTGAAGGCAGGGAGAATGGGGCAAAGCCTTGCATCCGTGTCTGCAGGCCAGGTTTCGCCTCGAGCAAGATGAGTGTTCTAAGATGACTTCCCTTCTCCATATTCCTGTTTGTGCTGAGTCCCTGGTTATACCTGTAAGTGCTGGAGGAAACCGAAATGGATCAAGCTGAGTTATGCCAAGTGCTGCCATGGCTGTACCATTGGGAGGAGGCAGAGTGAGATGTGTCTGGTGAGGACAGAGCATGGCAGGGGCTGCTGTGCCATTTGTGAGGCTGCTGTTCTGGCAAGACAAATTTGCTGCTGGATGAGTGATTCCTGTGAACATGGGGCTGGGATAGCAGAAAGAGAGTGAGGAAAGGAAGATGGAGGGGAAAGCAGGGAGTTACTCTGGGACCAAATCCCACACTGCTGCCATTATCTCGATTTTTGCTACTGATCTCAGCAGAAGGAGGCTTGGGACCATATGGAGCAAGGCACATCCAGTATCTACTCCATTCACAGTCCTGTTTCCTCTCTCTTCTGCAAGCTGTAGTATCCAGATCTCTCGTCCCTCTGGGCACTCTCAGCAGTGGCAGGCATCCACTGGCACTCATGGGAGCCCGTTTCTCAGTTGGGGGCCAGTGTTTTGGGTGAGAAGCCCTGGTGGCCCCAAAGGGGGTGATTGGGCAATTAGAAGTTACTTGCAAGAAGCACCATCTCAGTGGCAGCCCAGGTCTGCTCATCCTTTGGTGAGGTGGCTTCCTCAGCCAGGTGGCCTTGGGGACTGAGCAGAGCAAGGTGTGGGAGCACTGCCTCCAAGCACCAAAGGGCCACCGAGGGCCACAGCTCATGGTAGGGTCACCCAGCAGCAGTGTGCAGAGAGGATGTTCCTCTGATGATGAGAAGGTGGCTCCCTGCCCAAGCCTGAGCTCTGCTGGGGCTGCAGGACCAGGCACTGCTGCTGAAGGTGCCCGTCCCTCTTCACCCCTGCCCCTGGCACTGGAGCTGAACTCACAGGATCCATCCCAAAAGGTGAACCACAGGTGCCAGGGCCCAAATTCCTCACCACGACTCCTCTCCCAGGCCTAAATGTGCTGTCGGAGGCGAGTCTTTGTCTGGATGAGACTCTGCACGACCCAGGACAGGATGGGATAGGATGGGATGGGATGAGTCCTCATCTCAGTCCTGGGGCTGAAAGCGGTGGAGCGACTCATCCACATGCCCAGTGACTGTCTCCTGGCTGTGGACCTGTGCAGGCTCCAGCACTCCCAGTTACCCGCAGCAGCCATGCTGCCAGTCGCAGGAGAGTTATCCCTGCAGCACAAATCGGGCATCTCCTTGTACCTATGCTCCACACTGGACCCTGTAAAGTGACTTTGAGCAACCTTTGTGCATCCATGCAGTGGGGAAATGAGCCAAAGCCAGGCCAGGGGACAGCCTAGCACAGGAAGGACTGCCTGTGGGAGGCAGAGCAGCCTGCTTCACTGGAGATGGTGGTGAAAGGGAAGTGAACCAGGACTGTCAGGAGCATCTCCTGCTTCCCACGCGGTGGCTGTGGCAGCTCAGCCCTGCAGATGCACCGCTCACCCTGACCAGCGTGGCCATTTGGAAAAACAACTGCCATACAATCCTGTTGGAAAAGCCCCTCTTTCTGCCCAGGTAAGGGCTTCTGCTCTCATTTCTACTAGAACTTCAGCCAGGCATCTCCCCTATGGGATGCCACCAGCATCTGCAGTTCGCAGAAGTGGCATTTTGATCCACATTGGATTCCTCAGCCGGTGAATGCCTCTGGGATCTCCTCTCTTTTATGGCATGCAGGGCATCTTCCTCACATCCTGCCTGCCCAACTGCCAGTCATGGTGGGACATTGCTCCCTCCTGCCTAGTCCGCCTGGGCCTGGGATGGATTTGCAACCCCCTCTGTGCATGTGCCCCTGTTCGTATGTGCAGGGCAGGGGGATGTTTGTCTGTCTGATGCATGGGGAGCAGAGGGAACAGGGATGAAAATATGGTTGTAAAAATGAAAAAATAAAGTGATCCCATTGCCAATGTGTGCCCAGGGGTCTGTATGGGGTCCCCATTCCCCAGGCTTCAGGGGTCTCCAGCATCGTGGGCCCGGGGCTACAGCTAGAGAGGCTCCGTCTGCACCAACTTCATGGCATGTCCCCTGCATGATGAGGACCAGCCAAGCCTGGGCACCTCCATCCCACCACAGCCACCCCGGGATCTCTTTGGAAGGACGAGGAGTGGGGCAAGTGTGTTTACTGGGGGGTGTCGCCTGTCTTTGACTTTCCACAGCAGTTTCTCACTTCCCCCTGCGAGGCAGGAGCTGTGCTTCCTCCCGCCCCACTGCCCGCCCCACTGCCCGCCCCACTGCCAGCAAAGGGCTGGCGAGACCCGGCTTCACTGGGCCACAGCGGCGCGGGGTTTCGGAGAGAGCCAGGGGAAAGTCTGAGGAAAGCCCTGGGCAGGAGGAAGGAGCCGAGGCTGAAACCCTCCTTGATGCAAAGCCACCTCAGGCATACCTGTAGCTATTTCAGCCTCCCTGCGATGGGAATCGCAGTGGTATTTGAGCTCCTGCAAGTCCCATCAATGATGCTGGTGGTAAAAGGTGTAAACCTTGGTGTCCCTAGGGATGGGCAGTGATTTCCATCCCTGGCCTTACAGGCAGGAGCCAACTGGCCAACAGAATGTGGTGGTACAGAGACGTGAGGTACCAGGGTACCAAAGTCTTTTTCTGCAGCCCCCAGTCATGTCTGCCAAACCCTCCTCAATCCCACAGGCTCCCCAGCCTCCGAAGTGCTTGTCTTTCCTCCACCAGCCTCCCTGCCTGGGTTCTTCTGCTTCACTTTGTCCTCTCTCTTCCCCTTGCTGGTTCACCCACCAGTGTTGGTCTCCTACAGTTCACCTACAGCCCCAGCTACTCCAGCCCAAAGCAGCCCCCACAGACCCAGCTTACCCCTCCACAGGCTTCCTGTGGGTGCTGGACCTTGGCAGCAGGCAGGGTATGGTGGGTATCATGTTATGCCATGCATGAAGCAATACTCCGATGGCCAACACTGAACAGGGACCACTCATTTCTGGGTACAGCCTCCAATAACCCCACTTGCTGCAAGAAGATGGGGTTGCGTGGCCACCCTATCACCCACCCCAGGGCACTGATCTCATCCTGCCTCACAGGAGCCTTCCCCACTTCCCAGTGCCAGCCACGGCAGAGGGACACTTGGATGCAATCTCCAGGGGACACCCGTGGGAGGCCATGGGTGAAGAGGAGAGGCCATCAGGCCCAGGGTACCTGCCATGAGATGGCACTGATGCTGCACACCGGCTTGCATGGCTGCAGCACCCCAGGGAACCTGCATGGGAGGGTGAACACACAAATACATTGAGGTGAACCAGGGAGGTCAGGCAGGCTGGTGGCCAGCCCCACTCTGGCCAGGCAGAAGGGTGGCAGTTGGGCATGACTCTGTCTGGTCACACAGCCCATCACCATGGCCTCTGGGCTGCCAGGGAGAAATGGTCCTCGGTGGCTGGACACCTATGGGCAAAGCAGGCATGGAGTGGTAGGACAACCATAGGCACAGCGGGATGCAGCGAGCTGCTGCTCCTTCCACCAGCAGCAGCTGGTGAGCAACTCTGCTGAGGCAGAACAGCCCATCGCCAGTGCTGTCAGGCCTCCCCCAGGACTCCCTGGGACCCCCAGCTGGCACTTGCCTTGCCCATCCCTCCCCATCAGCCTCTACCAAAACAGAAACCCCCGTGCTCCCCACCAAGCTCCCAGCTGGAAAAGGCCTCGGGCTGGGGAGGAGAGGCCACCCGGCCCCCTGCATGAGGCTGCCGGGGGACCACTGCCTTCCTGATGCTGCTCATCAGCATCCCTCCCTAATTGCTACCCACTGCCTAATGACAGTAATTAGGGAGAGCGAAGCTGCCTGGGGACTGGAAGCGCTGATGGAGCTGGGGGAGCCAGATGGTGTTCGCACTTAAGGAAAGATTGGAAAAAAAAAAGGAAGGAAAGGAAAAAACACACCACTCAGCTTTGATCAGCCTCCCCTTCCTTCGCTTGGTGTCAGGATCACTTTGGTCCATGGGCACGCCGAGGAGATGCTGAGAGGTGGCACTGGCTGCCTTCTGCCTCCTCCTGTCTCCAACCCAGCAGTTTTAGGGTGCCAGAGGAACAATGGAAGGGGGCATGGGGCGCAGTGTGGGGGGGTTTCCTTGCTGCCTTCATGGGCTCTCCTCTGGGGCCGCCCCTGCTGCTCCCCTCTTTGCTGGCTGTGCTCAGTGAGCCTTTCTCAGGGGGTAAAGGAAGCACAGCCAAAAACCACCTGAGGGGCTGCAGCTAGCAGGCAACAGCTTCCCTGGCAGAAAGGGCTGGCCAAGGGGCAGCCTCACACTTCCCCCAGCATCATGAAGCAAGGACACTGGCACCAAAACCAGACCTCGGAGACCAAAGCATGGGCAGGGACCAAGATGCTCCCAGCTTCACCTCCTGCAGCTGAATCCCTCTGAGCTTCTCACCAAGCCCCTTCCCCAAGCTCTGGGTGATGCTGCCTGCCTCCAGAGCTGCCTGCCAAGCTGTGGGTACACCCAGAGCTATGGGGAATACAGGGGATGTGATGGAAACCCTCCTCCTACCCCCAACCACTGCCCTGAATGCTCTCAGGGTGCCTGGGCCATTGTCCCACACTGCACCCCAGGGATGCAGGGACAGGGACATGCCGGGCAAGGAGGATGCTCAGCCCTGTGCTTGGTGTCAGCCTGACCTTGCTCAGGGGATGCTCTGAGAGGAGGTCCAAAGGCTGCACATCCCCTGTAGGACATCCCCTGTAGGACAAGGCTGCACATCCCCTGGGCTTCAGCAGGTAGCTCCCCCACTCCCGCAGCAAGTGAGGTCATTTAAACCCGCTGTTCTTGCCAGTCCCAGCCAGCGAGGGGTGCAGAGCCCTGCCGAGTGACACAAACCCCATCTGACGCCTGAAGTGATCGGCAGCGACAGGCAGATTGTGCGGGGAGAGCCTCTGTGCTCCTGCCGAGGCACTGCCGTGACAGGGACCGACCCCCCCTCCGCCGGGGACACCCCCAAGGCATGCAGGGCTCTCCCCCTGCCGGGAGGCCGGACATCCCATCACACCATTCCCAAAAGACTGTGGACATGGACATGGGATGTGGAAGACTCCCAGAAGTGAGGGTCCACTTTTGGACCCCCCCGAGAAGGGATAAGCAGGGTGGCGAGGCGGCTGGTGCCAGAGCACACAACACAGCCCTCCCTGCTACAAGCCTCTTCCCCTCTTCCACCTGCTTTATGCTATTTCACCCTTTTCCCCACCTTTTCCAAGCATGGGGCTGTGGAGCTGGAGGCGGCAGAGGCAGGGGGGTCACCACCAGCAGGGTGCCACGGGAGCGAGGCCCTGTGTCCTTCATCCATCAGCTCCGGTGTCGGCTGGCCCCGGCTCACCGGCTGCTGCTGGAGCTATTCTGAGCCTGGATCAATGGGCAAGTGCAGGGGTTTGGGTGACAGCCACAGGACACGTGCTGGGAGGAGAGCTGCGGGCAGGGAAGAGCAGGTGGGATTTTTCAGGAGATTCCCCCTGCTTCCCCATCCCAACAGGTTTCAACGATGCAGATGTCTTTCTCGCTTCCTTCCCTGCAGGGGTTGCAGTCTGACTGGGTCCTGCTACCAGATGCTGCTTCCTGATTTGAGAAGCACCGGCATTTTGCGGAGCAGCGGAACTCCAGGATGAAGGCACCTGCAGCCAAAAGCTGTGGCTGAGACTGAGCTCAGGATGGCAATTTAAATAGGGGTTTATGGTGGGAGTGAAGAGCAAAAGAGCAAAAGAGCACCTTCTTCCTCCACTGCAAGTAATTGCCATTCTTATTCTCTGACAGTAAGAATGTTTTTGGTGAAGCTATTGATTCCTTTGTGAAGTTAGGGTAATCTTAAAGTAGCTGCCAGATCAATGGCAAAGGATGGGCACAGGAGGGATGGTTGTGGCTGATCACCTTTGCTAGCCCCTCGTGGCCACCATTACCCTTCCCTGAGGGTGATCCTGGCTTACTTGCAGTAGGAGATACTGGAAGCACTTCCCATTCAGAAGGAGAGGGAGCATTGTTGTGACACTGAGCAACCCTATTGCAAAGGGGCAGAAACAGCTGGAGCAGTGGATTGGGATGAGGGGAATGAGAGACCTATCATCCTCCCTTCCATATCCTCCCACAGAGACCAGCCCCAGCCCCCAGGCCTGCCTGCTTCAATCCCCTCCTGCCAAATTCCCTTGTGTCTCTCCGCCCCCTCCCCTTACCACTGACATCAAAATGAGATCTATAAATGCTGCTGGGGTGACACGCTTCCCAGGGCATTCCCGATAACCGTCTCCCTGTGTTTCTGGTTTTCTATTCAGTTCCTCAATTATTTATCTATCTCCACAAGGAAACGGGGAACCAAACTCAGGGAAGCAAACTTCGTGCCCTGTAGTGACCCCGGGAGTTATTAAAAGAAGAATAATGAAAATTCCCCAATGAGTCATTTAAGATGTATTTAATCAGCTCTAACCACAGACACAAAGTCATGACTGGCTGCTTACTGCAGCATCAACCGTGGAAGGACAGTGGCCAAATCTGGATCCCCCCGTGGCATTTCCCAACAGGGATATTTGGGGGGAGTCCTGCTGGAGGAGGGTAAACCCTGAATGTCCTCATTTACAGTTTAGAGTGGTTGAGAGGTAAATATAACCTCCCCATAACCCACATACAGGTATGGAGGAGGGGAAAGTGGGGATTCAGGGATGCAGGGGACGTGGGAGGTTACAGACACTGATGGGATGCAGAGGATTCAGGGGATACAGGCAGTGGAGGGGGATGTAAAGGGATGCAGGGGGATGTGAGGGACACTGTAGGAGATGAGGGATGCAAGGCACACATGGGAATGCAGTGGAAGAAGGGGTGCAGGAGATGGAAGGGGCTGGAAGGATGCAGGGGATGCAGGGGATTGGAGGGATGCCCGCATGTATGGACACATTGTGCCAGGGGGCTGTGGAGAGCCCTCTGCAGGCACTGGGAGAACAGAGGGGAGTGTGTCAGGCCAGTTCCTCGGAGCCCTGCTGACCTGTCCCCAGCACTTCCTTGCCCACCTGAGCCCCATCCCAGCCCTCATGCTGAATGGCCATGGGGCAGCAGTGAAAGGGACCCCTGAACACCACCTCCCATGACAGTGGGTGTCTGCCAGAACCAATCAGGCACTGGCCCCATGCCTAAGAGAGCCCCCCTTGCCCCTGGGGTTACTTTCTGTGGGAACCTCTCCCACCATGACCAGGCTTCTCTGCTCCCCCACCACAGGGACCCGCTGGGGCACATCCTGTGTCCCTGCTCCTGGTCCAGGCAGTAGCAGTGGTAATGCAGGAGGTGGGTAAAGGCTGTGCAAGGAGTGTGTGCAGCCCACTATGGGTGGGCTACGATAGAGAGAAATTGGTGGCAGGGAGGGAACCACTGGGCTGGCCTGGGAGGTGTTATGAGCAGCTTATCTTTAGCTCATCCCTTGCTTTCAGCCCAAATCCAGAGCCACCCGCAGCTAAAATTCTCTCGCCTATATTCTGATGTACTTTGATCTCAGGCTTATGTGTGCTGAGGTGGGGGAAGTGTTGAAACCTGTCCTGCTTCAAGGTATGCTCTGATCCATCTTCCTCTCCGCACTGACAACATACACAAAGCCCAGAGTGGGTCCATGCAAACCCCAAACTGCTCCCCAACATCTCCCAGCCCTCCCACCTCTGCAGCCCTCTGCCCAGGAGCCACCAGCCAGCAAATGCTCACTTGGGCAGCGCTTAACCCTTCGCTCCACTGCCCCAGGAGCCAGGCAGAGCCAACAAGCTGCTCTCCCCACATGCCGCCGGCACGCTGGGCTCCGCATCCGCTTGAACGCTGGGAAAAGCAAAGGGCATAATTTTAGGAGAAGCGTGTGAAATGTGTTGTGGCAGATCAGTGAGGAGCTCTCCAGCAAAGGGAAAGCATTAACATTTGAGAAAGGTCCTTGCAACAAAGCAAAAAAATCCCAGCAGGCAAATACAGATGTGGGGATGTACAAAGCAGCTGGGATGCGGACAGGGATGGGAGAGGTCCAGTGGTCTGGGGGTGGTCCGGGAGTGTCCCAGGAAGGAAACATCCATAAGCAAGTGTGTTACATTGGTGGGATGGAATGGTGGAGGCAATCGGAGCAAGAGGGACCACTGGCTCCTGGCCAGGATCAAGGGCCTGCAGAGGTGCAAGGGGATGGGTTTAAACGTGCCTGGAACAGGACCTTACCCAGGTCTGAGCTCCTTTTCTCTGACAGCCCCTCTCCCCTACATGATAGATTCATAGAGAAAGGAGGGAAAAAAAGCCCTGCAGCATGCAGCTTGTGATTCATCCTTACTATATTTGCACTTATTATTAGAAAGATGAAAATATAGCCAGAGCTGGATTTACAGATTTGGTAAGCAGGACTGCCTATTTCAGCATATACTGCTTTTCCCAGTAATGCTCCAGGGAGACCAACTTACACCCTCGCTAGCACTAAAGTGTTGCCCTGCACCGTCTGCTTATACATCTGGGTGGGTCTATTAAGCAAGCAAGTCCTTTAGGGACGGCAACATTTGGGTTCCTGGTGGTGCTTGCTCAGCACACTGTGCAACCGGCTGGCTCCCGTAAACCTCTGCCTTCACATTCAGCCTCTTGCTGACTCTCACCCAGATTTTGGGGATATATCTGTCCATGAAAGCTGCAGGCACGAGAGACTGGTTTGCTCTCTGCTTTGCAAACTGCATCATCCCAGGGGCCAGAGCATCCCAAAGGCCACAGCATCCTCCTGCACGGGTTCTTTCCCCTCCCCGAACTGCTAGTTGTGGTCAAGCAGCCAGGGTATCTGCTGTAGTCTCTTGCTTGGTTTAAGACCTTTTGGTTTGCTAAAAATAACCCCAGGTTCATTCAATATTGTGGCTTCATGTGAAAGATGCTTTCCAAGGTCTAATGAAGCAGCAGCCAGATGTGTGACCTGAAGAAGAACAGAAAACCTACCAGGTACCAAGAGCAAGCATCTTGCTTGCAAAGCATCAGTGTGCTGAGCCTGCTCCAAGTGCAAAAGCTTTCAGGTGTGCCAGCATGGAGGGACAGGGAAGGCAGCACCAGATCCCTGCCACCAGTCCAAGAATTCGGGTGTGTGTTTCCATAAGATGACGATGTGATGTCTGAAGCAGCTCAGGCCAGGGAGGCAAGCAGGGACCCTGGGATCCATCCCTCTGCTCACCACAGCCCATCCGGGGAATGGAGCCCAATGGGAAGAGCAGTGCAGCAACAGGGACATTTCAGCAGCAGCACAGTGACCCGCATGGCTGAGGTTTGCAGGGAACACATCCTTGCACGATGCTTTCCTCCTTTTGTTAGGAGCAAGGGAGAGCCACTGTTTTTGGGGGGTCTTTCTGATCGCTCCAGCCCCAGGAAAAGAAAGGGAGGATGCAAGGGAGATGGCTCTGGGGACCACGCACAGCACTGAGCAGAGGACACCCTCATGTGGTCATGTTTGCTGTGAGAGATCCCGGGGCACTTCCTCTTTGGGACTGCAATATACTGCATGACGCCAAGCGCTCACCGGAGAGGTGGTGGCACCCCTATTTCTGTTCCCGGCCTCCTAGGAAACATGTGGGAGGTATTTTTATCCTCCTGACGGCTCCCTTAGTCACCGGTGCTTGCTTTAAATGGGTCAAGAGGGAATAAAGACGCCGCAGCCCTTGCTCCCTCTCTGCCTGTCTTGGAGCAACCTCCTGACAGCACTGGCTCTCCCTCCTATCGCACTCCATCCTGGCCAAGTGCTGCCATGGACCTGGAGACCCAGGAGAGAGCTCCCTGGCTCAGGCAGTGTCAGCTGCAATTAACTCCACATTAAAAGCCCAGTGGTGAGGCAGCCTCATTTCAGAGAGGTGCCACACGTCAGGGCTGCAAGGGATGCTTTCTCCCAGTATGGTGGGTAGGAAGGTGGCCACCCTGATGGTGGCAGAGGTGAGACAGGCAGTGTGACAGTGGATGGATGCCCAGGGGAAAAGGGCAGCAGGACTTGTGGGTACAGGGTGGCAGGGTTGGCTCTGGAGCATTGGGGGCAAATATGGCCTCTCTGAGCCGTTTTGAGAAGGGGATGAAGTGCATCATGAGACCCCATGAGATTTCCCTCTGGTGCCAGTGAGGCTGTGCAGCAGATACAACACATCATGGCAGCGTCTCACATCAATGACCCCAAAACGATGGTGAACTTCCTGGGACATGGTGCACTCTGCCACACACATCTGTGCGCCTTGCAGTTGTGGTGCCAGCACCATGCTCCATGGACTCGCATTTGGTGACCACCTCTGGAGCTGCAGGACACCTCAGACAGTTTGGAGCATCTCCCCCTGCCCTGGCTACAGCCCCACTGCCACAGTGCAGCCTGTCTGGGTCTCCAAGCAGTGCATCCCTCTTCCAGCAGCAACGTTAGCTGGTCACGAAGCCAGGGCAGCTTAAGGATTTGCTCATGACGGGTGAGAGCAGAATTCCATGTCTGCCCGTGCCCGGTGTTTCAAAGGTGCAGTTTCCACTGTAGTCACCTCTGGGGCTGACACCCACATTCGAGGGGACAGAGCTAGCTTCCAAGGTGACCTCAAGAGATGAGCAAGGTGTGAGCCACAGCACCCAGGGGAGATACGGGGCTAATCCTTGTGACATCTTATAACCAGAGAGAGAGGAAAACGGCAGGAGACAAGCCGGGAGCAGGGGAGGCGATGGCTGACAGAACCAGGCAGTCCCTCCATCACATTTAAGGGAGTTTGTTTTCCTCCTGTCTCCTCAGATCTGTCCTCCCAGTGCAATCGCATGGAGCCATGCAGCATGCGGCCCCGGGGAAGAGGCAAGGGGAGGGGGACCGGCTCGGGCTCCTTGGGAGACATTCCAGAGAGTAGCTGCAGCTCCAGGCAGGCCATGCGGATGGGGATGCATCCCCTGCTGTGAGACAGATGGAGAGCAGAGGGCCAGTAGCCTGCCCAAGGTGCCCATCAGGTACAGGGGGAGTGGGATGGGTACCAGCAGCCCTGCTCTCTTGCTCTGGTGGGAAAGCATCTTTGCTGCAGGAGGAGATTGCAATGTCCACCAGTGCCCGTCCCAGGGGAGCCCTGGCACATTGCTGCCCTTGGGCACCTGGAGATGGAAGCCAGGCTTGCAGGAAGCCAAAAGCTGGCATAAAGATAGTAAGATTAAAGCAAAAAAAAGGAAAAAAAAAGGGAATTTAGGGACTTTTCTTATTTCATCTCTACCCCTGAGCCTCCAGGCTGCACTCGTGTTACCTTTGCAAGGTTTTTCTCTGTGAGCAAGACTAGAAGCCCACATCTCACTAATGAAGGCAAAGCTCCACGGGCATTTGTGTGGAAGGGGAACCTGGCAAGGTTTGGGGGGGCTCTAGCACCTTCAGCTTCCCAAGCCACGGATCCCCCGTAGCACAGGGAGAAGTGGCACGAGAGCGGCTGCAAGGGCAGCGTGGCTTGCAGGGGCATCTGTCCCCCGAGGTAACGCTGGTGCAACAGGGAGCTGTCTCTGGCGATGATGTGGAAGACGGTGGAAGGCCATTCAGGTGTTGCTAATTCTGAGGACTGAGCTTTTTTTGTCCGTGCAATTCCGCTGCTCGGCAAGGCGTGACATTTCCTAGTGCTGCTGTCCCGGCCACCCCTTCTCCCACTGGTCCTGCTGCCGGCGGAGGGCAGGCTGGTGGCAGCCGCTGTCCCCGCACAGCCAGAGAGCTCCTGGTCAGGGCTGAAGGACAACCTGGACATCTGAGGTTACCATCCAAATGTGAGCTCGATGCTAAAGCATCCCCTGCCTCTCCAAAGAGCCCTTTGGTACAAGGCACCTCTGGTGCATGTACCACTTTCCTGCTGCAGGATGGTGCGTGTGATCTAGCTGAAGATGACCCCACTTATTGCAGAGGGTTTGGACAAGGTGAGCTTTGAAGGTCCCTTCCAACCCAAACTATTCTGTGATTCAACAATTCTAAGTGACTGAGGCTTTCCCCTTCACCTAAAGCATTGGAAATACTTCAGTGAGAGCAGCCTTAAGCTGTCAGCTCTCCTCATGAAACAGGGGCTCCAGCCTCCACTCAGGAGAGCCAAACTGGATCAGGAGAGCTCCCAGATTTCCCAACACAGCTCTCTGCATCCTTCACACCTCCCATAATCAGAGGACCAAGGTCTCATCTTATTCTCTTAAACACTAAAGGAGCAGAACCCAGGAGATGCTTCTGGCCATGCTGTGCTCAGTGATGCACCTGTGATAACACAGCAGCTCTGGGGCACAGTGGGGAGCAGCTTCCTGAGCCAGCTTTGCTCCGCCCAGGATCTGGTTCCCCATTCCCATGCCCCAGTCAGGACCCTGGTGAGGAAGCCTCCAGCCAAGCTCCATTCCTCTCCCAGCACTTGGCTTGGCATACAGCAGCCTACCCTTCTCCAGCGGTGCCAGCTCCAGCGGCTCCATCCCTGCTGGCTGCTCCTGCTTAAAAAGGATGGGGACGGCAGTTTTTACACCTATTTCTGACCTGGCTCAAGTGCTGCTGGCAATAGAGGCGAAACTCATCGCTGGTGGATGCCAAGCGCTCATTTTTCTCCTTGCGCTTGCAATTACCTCCATTGGTTGTGACAAACATTGGCAAGCATTAAAAGTTAGCAGGGCAGCAACAACCCTGCATTTGAGCCCATCGCCAGTGAGGGCATACACATCATCACCCTCTGCCTGTGAAAGGTTGGTGGTGCATCCTGAAACGGTGCATAGGGTGGAAAGCAAAGGGTGAGACCAACGGCAGCACCTGGGGCTCTCATCACAAGATGAATGTCCATCAGTGAGAACCCCATTCGGGGGGACAACAGGGATGTCTGTCCCTGCAGCAACTATTGGACTGTGAACGTCTCCAAGAGGAGCAGTGGGTGAGGATGAACACCTGCCCTGTGCAGGGCTCGCGAGGCTCAAACTTAGCTCTCCCCACTGGGTCGCACACCTTCCCTGCCCATGGTACATGAGCTAGCACACAGGAGGCTTCATTGTCCCCTCCATCCGCACCCCATCGCTGTGCTCAGGCGATTGCAGAAGTGAGAGCAGACCTGTCACATCCTTCATCCTGAGCCCGCCCCGCTGCTTTTGGCACGGTTTTAATGTTGCTTGGCTTGCTCCAGCCTGACACGCTGCTTTACCCACATACATGTCACTGCATTCTCATGTATTATTCCTATTCTTCTTCATTTAGTCTTATTCCTCCCACTGCACATTTTCCTTCTTACCTTGTCCTTTGTGAGGCTGCAAGTAGTTACTGAGCTCCTCGTCTGGCCTCGGTGCTTTGAAAACCTCACATAGATCATCAGAAATAACTTGTTAGGAGTCAGTATCTCTCCTTCTTTTTGTTCCCTCTTTTCCTTCCCTTCTTTTCCTAAGATTTTCCATGGATTCTCCTGCATCCTTGATCACAGGCGTTTCCACTGTGCCCCATCCCCTAGTCCCTTGCTCTGCAGGGTGATTGCACCCACCTGATGCCCAATGTTTATCTCAAAGCTGCTTGCTAATTCGCTCTCCTCTCACCTCTAGGCTGCACCTCTAGACTCACAGTACACAGCAGTTTTTATACCCCCAAATATTTGCTCAAGCTGAATCTCACCCTGCCAGCTTGCAATGGCCTCATGCTCTCTGCAGTGTCTCATATATGTTAGGAATGGTCCCTCGTCACCTAATGAGAGAGGGAGGCAGGAGGAGAGCAGGATCTCTGAAGCATGGAGACAATCCAGCCCCAATGCCAAGGCTCTTCTGCTCTCACTAGAAATGGCAGCAGCGCCAGTGCCAAGTAAGTTGCATTTTACAATGAGTTTCAGTTTGTAGTGAGTATCTCACACTTTCCTTTGCTGCAGCAGTGAGGAGTGGGACAGGGCGGGTGATTGAGGCTCAGCAGTGGATACTTTACACCCCTGGCTGTTGCAGGTGATGAGCACTTACCTGGGTTCAAGGGAAGCCCAAACTTAGGAAGAAGAAACGCTTTGAGATGCACCAAATCCAAGAAGCAACAATCCCTGGGTCAGGAGTCCTCCATCCCAAGGCTACTGGAGGTGAGGATATGGCCTGGGGAAAGTGTCATTAAATGCTTGCCCTTCGACTGCCTCTTCAGCATCTCCCTTTGGTCGCTGCCAGGGCTGAACAAACCCTTGGCCTGACCCTGCCTGCTCTTACCCTTCTGAGCGGCTCAAAGACACGATGGCTTTGTCTGGTGTCCCTGGGTGACAAACACAGGACTTGTTTCACCCAAAGCTCTGCTGCTGGTGGTGTCCATCCTGTTCCCGGGCTGGGATTTGAGAGGCAGAAGGAAAATGCCACATCCAGTGGGAGTACCAAGGTGACTCCTGATTGCCGCAGCGAGGCTCCGCTGGCACAGCACAGGGACAGTTCCTGTGGGGTGAAAAGCGGCATGCTTGAATTTGAGTCTCCTGAAAGACTGAAGCTTATTGCACAGTGAAATGTCATCAGGATAATGACAGGAGACCTGAAGCAAATCCCTGATGCTAATAGGATTGGGCCGCCTTCAGCAGGTCTCACTTGCAAAGGAGATTGTGCCAAACGAAGCTGGCTCAAGAGCCCGTAGGCTCCCAGTGGGTGAGGAAGCTCTGCCCACAGCCAGCCCTCTGATAGCAAACCCCTCTCCTCCTCCCTAATCTGGGGGAAAGAGACATCGAAGGGCAAAAGCATCCATCCTGGGACTGCTCTTGGGAAGCCAAGGGTGAGCAGAGGGGAAGAGCAGCTGGGCCTGTGCCAGCCCCCAGGGAAGGGTGGC
Source organism: Coracopsis vasa (assembly GCA_026283785.1). Lineage (NCBI taxonomy): Eukaryota > Metazoa > Chordata > Aves > Psittaciformes > Psittacidae > Coracopsis > Coracopsis vasa. Next base: position 20,950 of record JANHGB010031564.1, read on the forward strand.
CGGAGGAAAGTGATGGTCCAGAAGGCAGCACTCTGCTCCCTATGGAGGCAATGTGCAGGAATGGCACGTCTGCACCTCTGTGTTTTCTTTACCTTCTCACTCACCCTCATCTTCTGCCATGTGAAAAGCACACCTGATGTGCTGCATGCACCCCCTTTCCTTCTGTAGTATTAGCTAAGGACCTGTTCTGCTCATGAGCCTTCCCTAATGCCTGCCCCAAAGCCCCTCTTTCACAGGACACATCCCTGATAGCTTTTTTCACTCCCTTGCACCTCAAACAAGGCAGGAATTGTGCCTTGTCTTTCCTTTGCTGGAAAACGATTATCATGAGGGGACAGTGATGCTGAGCCCTTCTATGTCCCCACTGGAGAAGCCTGTCCCCTGGCATGGGGCAGAGCAAGCAGAGGAGGAGCTGGATGTGCTGTAGCTGCCAGTGTCCCGCTGGCCATCCTCTGTTTCCATGTTAAATCTCCTGAGATGGCCACAAGCACAGGGCTGAGCAGCACACGCCTGTACCCCCTCTGCCATGCATTGACACACACATTTACATGGCTGCATCCCATTCCACTGCTCGTAGTCCCCATGACGACCCTGGCACATCAACACCAACACCCTGCTACAACCACCCACACGGTTACACTCACCAGGGCTGGGTGCAGGCTACAAGTGACCCCCTGCATGTCCCTGGGGATGAGGGGAGGCAGCAGATTTGCATGGAGCATCCTTCTGTGCCGGCCCTGCCGTGCCACGCCACGGGCTCCCAGCTTCCCGCGGCACCCGAGTGTACCTGGCAGGCGGCCGGTACCTGTGCCGGAGCCGGCGCTTGGCACGGCCGCCGTTCCCAAGGAGAGGCTCTGCCCGCGGCTGCCGGTCTGCCGCCGGGACGGCATGCCGCACGCTGCTCCCGGCCATATGGCCTGCTCCCGCACACCCTGCGCCCTAAATCCCCCCCTCAAACACCGGCAGCTCACTCCGCTGCCACCGCCATCGCCAGTCCTGAAGCTTGGGGTCCCTTTTGCTACCACAGCCTGGGGTTTATTGCAAATCCAATAGGGGCAAAAGCAGCCTGGGGCTGGCCCCCTGCCCCCTGTCTGCTCTGCAGCAGACCCTGGGGATGCCCCGCATGGGAAGAGCTGCTCTTATCCGGTCTACATTTAGGTGTGTTTTACCCTAAAAGATCGTGATTTGAAAGAGCAACTTGCATGGAGGGTGGTGAGGGAAGAAGGGATGAGGAGGAGGGATGTCATGGCAGTGCTGGGTAAGCTGGGCTATGCACCACCACCTCCATGTGTGCTTATATGGTCTTTTGATGCTCAAAAGGCTGCTGGAAACTTGCTTTCAACAGGAAAAGCAGAGGATGCTCAGGCTTCCCTCACAATAGCTGCAGGGACCAGCTGCACAAGCCCAGCATGGGAGGGAGGTTTGGAGCTGGGCTGTTCTCACTCCACTCACAGGCACCTGTGAGGGAATGGTTTGGGTCCAATGCTGCACCAGGTGCCCCAAAGCTCAGCTTAGTGTAAAGGGGGCTGCGAAGACCCTGCACCAATCTGCAGAATGATATCCAGGCCACACCAGCAAAGCCTCAGGGGCCAGCAAGCTCCTGGGTACCAAGTGCCTGCACAGGGGGGGCATTCACCAGCACAGCCCCTGCTACCATCACGGTCTCTGGGGTTAATCCTAAATGCAAAGTCCATACACAGACAGCCCTGCCGGGACCCTGAGGGTCATAGCCAATGCTCGGGGGCCTCTGTGGGTATACCTGTGGGCATGGCTGCCCTCTAACAGTGGCAGCTGGGGAGCTCAGTATGCCAGCCCGGATCCTGCTCATCCACACTGCAGCATCAATTAAAGATGAGCCCTTGCTTTGAGCTGATTTTCAACTCGTTCCTCTGGATGTCATTTGGGTTCGGATCCAGCCGCCTTTGGGAAGCTGGGAGCTTGCGAATCTCAACTTTTGAATGTTTGCAATTATGATCGTAATGGTAAAGGCACATATGCTTCTGTGTTCTCTAGAAGCCATTACGAGGCACAGTTGCTCTTTTACAGCCGTTTTACAGCCAGAGCATCAAGCACAGGCAGGCGAATAAAACCCTTGTGCACATTGGGATGGAAGTAGGGTGGCTGGGAGCTGCTCCAAGCTCTGCCACAGCATCTGTGTGCCCTCCTCCCCATGCCTTTAACTTCCCCTTGCTTTAGCTCTCTATCACCAACACCGGAAGCCCATGACCTCCTTTGGCTTCCCTCATTCACTGAGCCTGTGAGGACATGTGGAGGGGAGCAGCATCTTTCTGCATGTTAGCCCAGTGCCCAGCCCCAGGGATCTCTTATCCCAGTCCTAGACCATGGGTCCAGGACTTCCCAGCAGGATGCTGGTGGCCAAAGAATTTTCACCCATAGTGAAGTCAAATGTAAGGAGAGCCTCCTTTCTAGCTCTGCTTGTGGCTGGAACAGCACCAGCTTCAGTAGGGGGAAAGGCTTGTCCGGGTGTCCTGGGGGATAATGGGAGGTGCAGAGGGTGCCAGCACTCCGTGTACCCCCAGGGGTAATGGCAAGACTCCGCCTCTCCTCTGCCTCCAGGCAGGGGACAGCATCACAGCACATGCTGGCAGTTCTTCCTGACAGCCTTCCTTTGCCTCCAGCTCTTCCCAGCTGATGATGTTGGGCGTTAGCTGCTGATTTGCAAGCATGAAAACCAAGTCTAGCAACACACCTTGGCACATGGGCAGCAGGTGCCGGCTGGCAGGGGCCCTTCTGCCCATCACAGCCCTTCAGCATTGGATATCCACCCCACAGCAGCATCCTTTCCTCTGTTCACCCCTTGGCCAGGGGGCCAACTCGGTCCTGCATGGCAAAAATCACTTCTGGGAGCAAATGCCTCTGATTCCCTGGCTCTTGTAGGGACTCCCTGGATAGCTCTGGGGGTCTGAGCACCCTCTGCCTGTTTTCATGAGGACCTGATTGCACCCCGTGCTCAGGGACACGCCAGTGGCTTTGCTTCACATGGGTGATGGTGATGGCTCCCTCCTCCTCATCATCATCATCACCAGGCAGGGGCCTGGCAGCTCTGCCTGCCTTGCATGTTTCCATGATCGGCAGGGATCTGGGTCTGTTGGGATCTCTGGCCATGACACAGAGATCATTGCCAGAAACAATCTGTTTATAGTGTCAGTGCTTGGCGTATTCCTCCCCACCAGTATCCTATTTCTGCAGGCGCAGAGACACCCTTCCGTAGTCCGGGTGGTGTTGTCACTGCAAGGTATATTTCTGTGACATCCTCCAAGACTGGTGGCCAAAGCCTACCAGAGCTCCTCTCCCAACTCCCCATCCTGAGAAATGCCCATGGATGTTGCATGCATGTGCTTTTGCTTTTTCTCTGGAGGTATCTGCTGACCTGATTCTTCCTGCAGGTCCTGACACTGATTCCTGGAGATCTGAGTGGTGTGGGTGCCAGGCTATAGCATTTCACTGCTGCAGCCCCCTTCCCTTTTGGGATACAGCTAGTGATTGGGTTGTTTATTTGACAAAAGCAAGCTGAAGGCTCAGTGGGGCTGTGGGTGGATGTGCCAGCAACACATGGATCCAGCCCTTGCCAGGGGGTTGCTCCTCCACACCGTGCCCTTGGGTTTGGTTTCCTTCTAGGTTGATGCACGCAGCTAACGCCTGTGAGCGGCTCTCCCTCCCTCGCTCTTGCTCCCAGAGACCCTTTAAATCAGCTGCTTCACACTCTGTGCACATCCTCTCCCCCTTAAACCCATTCCCGTTCTCCCAAGTCGCGCCATGCAACCGTTTTCCAGCAAACTCCCTGATTTTGGCCAGTTTTTCGCTCTGCTTGCTAACAGCCTTGTTAAACCCTCCAGGCCCCTGCGGCGGCTTTGCTCGCACGCATGTCGGGAGCGATCGCCCAATGCCTGGGAAACGACTGCTGGCATCACCTGGGCAGCAGCAAACTTTGCTTGCACAGCTTCTCTCAAGGCCGATGCTGCTGTTGGTTATTAGTGCTAACGGCCCCCATGTCTGCCACTTCCTGCAATGGGGCTTTCATCAGAGAGCCCCTCCGAGATTGGGGAAAGTTGGCTTTCGGAGATGTGCAATTTTCTTTCCACCTCACTGGCTTTTTATCTCTTTCAGGAAGCTCTGGAGGCTACAAGCTACCTTGCCTAATGGATCTCTATTAGGTTGTGGCACTGAGGGGGGCAATCGGATGTACCGCAGGCTCCAGCTGCTCTCCTTATCCGTGTTTTCAACAGTCTCTGGCTTTTGCCAGCCTCCAGATGGGAAGTGGCCAGGGGCCTGCAGGGCCAGGCTTGGTGACTTGGGAGAGGATATTTTATCCCCTAAATCTTTCCCGCAGCAAAACGCGGCAGCGTTCCACCCTGCTGTTTGTGCAAAGCTCCCACCTGGAACACCGCATTGCCGTGATGCTCAGGGAGGATGAAGACAGTGTGTTTTGTTTCCCTGTGTGATGTGTGGCACAGTGCTCTTGCACCCCAGCAGCTCACTACAGCCAGCTCTAGCCCCACATGCCCACGGGGGGCTGACCAAGCTCCCAGGCAGGGCAGTAGTCTCTGCAGGAGCTCCATGTCCATGTGAGACCCTCAGCCTGCTGGCTGTGGTGGGGCAGGTAAGGGATTGTTCTGAGGACAGGCTGGTCCACAGAGCTTCAGCGCTGGTCCAAAGGAGGGAGCTGAGCCTCCCGACCTGTTTTGTAGAGTCACAGAATCCCAGAATGGTTTGTGTTGGAAGGGACCTCAAAGCTCATCCAGTTTCAACATCTTCCACTAGACCAGGTTGCTCCAAACCCCGTCCAACCTGGCCTTGAAAGCTGCCAGGGATGGGGCAGCCACAGCTTCTCTGGGCAACCTGTGCCAGCGTCTCACCACCCTCATAATGAAGAATTTCTTCCCAATATCTAATTTAAATTCCCCCCCTGTCAGTTCAAATCCACTTCCCCTTGTCCTGTAACTATGGGCCCTTGTCAAAAGTCCCTCTCCAGGTTTCTTTTAGGCCCCCTTTAGGGACTGGAAGCTGCTTTAGGGTGTCTCTGGAGCCTTCTCTTCCCCAGGCTGAACAAGCTCAGCCCTCTTAGCCTGTCTCCATTGGAGAGGTGCTCCAACCCTTTGAGCATCTTCATGGCCCTCCTCTGGACTAGCTCTTGCAGGTCCAGTTTAATCCCGTATCTATCATTACAATGTCTTTTTGCATCACTGTGTACCTGGGTGCTGATATCTGGATGCTGGCACTGCACAGCTCAGAGGCAGCCCCATTCCCCAGGTTAGAGTACCGACAGGACAAGGCAGGATGAGGCAGTATTTGCCAAAGGAGACAGTGGTGGTGCCGGATTTGCTGCCTTTCCCTGCTGCAGGATGCAGGACTCTCCAGAGAGGACGAGGGTGCAACCATAGATCCCACATATCGCTGTCCCTTGCCCCAGCCACCCTTCTCCCATGCTGCACAACATGCCAGTGCCAGGCAAGGGGCTCAACGGCACCTCAGTTTCCCCCACCCTGCTTTTGTCACCACAGCCCAGTTCTGGGGAGGGGACCGGGTGGTGAGGATTAATACCATTGCTATGGGTGGCACCGGCTGGAGAGCAGAGCAGTGGGTGCACATCACCCAGACACGTCCGGACTTTGACATCTGAGCAAGGGGCTCACCCGCGGCTAAAATCATCGTGGCTGTGGGGAGAATGCATCTCTGGAGGTGTCCCAGCATCCCCCCATTTCACCCGTCCTGCAGCCCCCCTGTGCACAGTTCCCCTTGGGGGATGCTCACACGAGGCTGGGTCTGCTGCTGTCCCCCTTCCCCGCTTGCCCCCAGCTGTGGGGCTGCTGGAGGGCCCCCCATAGCACCCCAAAGTGTCACCCTGCCGCTGCGCAGCTCCCGCTCGGGAGCGGGGGGACCTCACCGTGGAGCGGGGGGGTGCTCAGGGGCCGCTGCCACGCGTGCCCGACGGGGAGGGCGGGCGCTGTGCAGCCCGGTGGCGGCGGGCAGCCTGGCAGAGGACTCTGAAGGACCTTCT
>JANHGB010031565.1:0-19019 GCA_026283785.1 Coracopsis vasa
CCCCTTCATCCTCCCCCATTCCCGCCCACCCCCGACCCCCCGCTGCTGTGAAACCGCCTGGGGGGGCGGAGGGCGCCCAGCCCGCTCCTTCGTCCGGGTCCGGGGCATCCACGCGTGAGAAAGGGGGTCGCCGTTCACGTCCCCATCCCCAGGGGCGGCATTTAAAGAGCTGTGATTTATGTTAGCCTGGACGAGTCCGCTGGGCTGAAGCGTGTTTATGCTGCTGCTCTGCCCCTTTGCTCCCTCACCTGTCCTCTCCAAATAAAGTCTAATGAGAATAAAATTTGGACTTTCTGGAAATGCTTTCCTGTTATTCTGTGTGCACCGACGTGGCTTTAACACTGCAATTTCAAAAGGTCTTTCTGTGGTGTGGTTATTTATTTTTTTTTTTTTAAATTACCTTTAAGTTAGGCTGCAGCTGTGTTTTGAATAAATCACCATCTAGTATTATGTATCTTTTTATAAAGATAGAATGATCGGATGGGTACAACTTTTGAACAACTGCTACATTGTGGGAGTTCTTTATAACATGCTGCATGCTACTAATGTGACAGTTTCATCATCCTTAAAATTTCAAGCATATAGCATATGTTTTCAGTTATTCAATCCTGGCATTTGTAGCTGTCGAGTTATAATTATATTAAGCAACATACATAGTTTTGCTGTTTCTGAAGCATTCTTAATAATAGAATAATGTGGTACTTCATATCCTAAGAAATTAGTAAATATTAATTAAAAACTTGAAGGAGCCACAGATGATCAATATTAAAAAGAAATCTCTTCCAACTTGAAAATGTTTTATTACAGCTGTTTGGCTTCCAACATTTTTGTTTCTGAAAAGAAAAAGAATGAAGAAGAGTGCTTAGGAGTTTTTTCAAATCAATGTCTGAGATACCTCCCCCATATTTTGGGAAAGCAGAAAAAAATTGCAGATAGTGCATTCCTTAAACACTTGAAAAATGTAATGTATCAAATGCTTTTCATAAGTGACAAGTGAAGTACAGCGCATACTCTGTATTGCATCAATATAAAATCAGTTATTTAAAAACAACAGGCTGACTAAATGATAACATTAACAGTTGTGAGGCTGGATAAAGATTTGTGGTTAGAAACCCATGACCAACACACAGAGCTGTAAATCTGATTTTAAAAATAATTAAGAGAACTTTACAAGAAAAGCAGTTGTTGCACTCATGCCTAGATTTTGGATTGTAAAGCTTGCTTTTTAGTGTTTAACCTGTTTATTTTGGTGCGAATACTCAATTGATTCTCTGGAGTACTTTAATTTTTACCAAGCAAACACGTATATGTTGCCTCAAGCTTTCATTTCTTCATTTTGCATCCTGAATTGCAGATGAACCTTCATTTAGAGTGAGGTGGAGAGAGAGAGAGAGCACCTGCCTTTTACTAGCACTGTGTGAGGAAAACCACCTTGATAGGTACTGTAGTTGCCAAAATTGAGCCTGGAAATGAGTATGACCGGCCACTGTGGGCAAGTCCAGTCCTGTCTGATGGATTGCACATTGCCCAGCTTGAAGGGAAGATGAGAGTGGATAAGGGCATGTGGTCTTTGCTGCAACAACTTCATTTTCCTCACTTATCATTCATAGCGTTGCAAACATTGTTATTGAAATCTAGGTGAAAAAATGTTCTTCTGCTGCTTTAAACGCATTGTCTCCAAGAAATTACATTTCTGAAAGTCTCAAAAATAGCTTACTTGTGGTTTAAGAGGTACCCAAGACAGTTCAATTAGTAAAGCATGAATGTGTCTTTGTCATGAGAACTTTGGGGTTAGTGCATTAGTGGTCTTTGCATTAGCAGTGGTCAAGTCTGATTTGCATAAATTACATTAAACTTCAAGATGCAAGAATATTTTGCTGACTTACTGGGTTATTTTACAGAATTATCAATGTTGAACTCTTGTTTTAACCTCTTCCTTGAAGCAAGTGCCCTGCTATGTAATATGCCTGCTCAGAGCAGCTCTGTAAAGAGCATTCTTCAAAAGAGATTTCAATGTTCAAAGTGAAATCTTTTCTGAAAAAGAAAAATCCTACTGCTTAATGTTGTTTACAGTTATCTGAAAGTAGAGGGGAAATGAAACACTTTGGATTTTATTGCTCTCAGTGTTTTTGTGATGGTCTTCCTGGTATGACCTAAACTTTTGCAATAAAAGGCACCGTCTGGAATTCTTTATTTAGGCAAAAGAGCCATTACCTCAGTGGCATTATGTTTAGGGCAGTGGTAAAGCGTCGGGCCTAATGTTAAAAGATGTGAAAAATGGAGACATGGACAGCTGTCCCGCTTGAAAGTGTTAGATGAAAATGCCAAGCTCTGGGCTGGGTGGCTGGTTAGGGAGCGGACTCAACACCGTGGGTATTCATGGAATAAATACAGTGTCTCCAGTATGTTTTCATTTTTTAATTCCTTGATATACATGGTTGTTCTATGGATCCTTTAATAGCCTACGGACTCTCAGGCTGCTGAGATACAGAGTTGGACCTGGAATTTGTTATGCAATCAAGACACTACCTAAATTCTGACCAGTGAAAATGTGTATTATAAGAAGCTGTGGACCGAAGTACCAGTTAAATGTTCGCAAACCTAAAGGACAAAATGGGCAGAGCCTGTGTCAGCACATGAATTTTTGGATGGTTCAAAATGAATCCACTGACAGAAGATTAATTGTCATGGAGCTGGAAAAAGAGCAGATGGATTAGCTCATCTCTCCCACAGGATGGCATATTGTATGTGGAGGAGAAAATGAATATTTAAATTGATTCAAACTGTGTATTACTTTGCTTTTCATCTATTTAGTACTAATTTTAAAGGCCGTGCATGGATCAGTGAGCTGAAACTATGTCAATCACCTCCTCTGCCTCCCCTTTGGAGGACATGCGTGGATTCCACTGCTGCGTTGCAAGATGTTGACATGCTGCATAGGTGAGCGCTGTTGGATGTCATGGCTTCCACTGACTCAGGAAGATAACTTGTCAGATGTGTTTTAGATTTCTGAGGTGCTGAGAAAACTCAGAGACATGCAATTACTTTCCAAACATCCGTATGTTTTTAACTGAGTCTTGTAATTTAACTTCTTTTGTCTGAGGTTATTTATAATGGCTGTAGTTTGATGAGGACTTGCTGCTTTTAACAGTATTCTCGGTTTAATTCAGTACCAATCTCTCAATGGCAGAAGCTGTTCAAAAAGGCAATTCACCTGGAAAAATCAATATTACTTTATCTAACAAAGACTAAATATTTTTTTTTGTTTGTTGAGTGACAGTTTATAGAGCTTATGGTAAGCTCATATAGCTTAAACTGTTGTAATGGTAGTCATACTCAAGAAGCTGACATCTGAGACATGGAGCTGCTCTAAGGGCTTCTAATGCTGAGGAGTTTTTAACCTCTATAAAGTCTACTCTATGAGCATTTAGAAGGATGTAAATATTTAGAAGGACTGGTGAAAGAGAAGGAAAATATGAATGTGCTAGCAAAGAGAAATCAGAGTGCAAAAGTTCCCCATTTGGATGAGTGAATATTTCATGGATTTAAGAACTGAGTTTCTGTCTGCTCTTCATGTACAGGAGTTCATGGCCATTTTCAGTAGCATGTGTATTTGCATGGAGTCATCATGGGCTGCTGACAGCTTGGTGTAATGGGAGTTACTTGTTATTCATCAAGGAAATGCAAGAGTTTGTGGGAGTGCTCTGAAACAAAAGACTAATACTTAATGATGATTTAAAAAGAAAAAAAGAAGTTGCCATGGGGATCTTTTCACTCCTGTTGCTGCATGTGCAGAGCCCTAGGACTTGTGTGGCAGCACCCAGGTCCCACTGCAGTTCCTGAGCCATTAGGTACCAACAGCGAAACTCATCAGTGATGGCACAAACCCTCTTACAGTGCCGGAATGTGGCAAATGGATTTAGGTCTTAAAAACAGTAAGAATGGCTCCTGTGTTCAGGGTCACTATCAGACCTACCTCATTTTTTGCCTTGGCTTTCTCTGAAGACTGTGTTATGGATGGAATTTAGGAGAGAGCTTTTTCTGCAGTGTAGGCTGAACTATAATGCTACACAGGCCTGTGAGCATCTCCTTGATGGTAGGGAAGAGGTGTGCTTGCACATAAGTACGGGCCTCATTTGGGCTTTCAGTTTTGTCCATATTTTTAGCTTTTATTTTCAATGGCTTATTGAGTTAAAGGTGCTTTCTTACGCTACTTCCTTTCATATTGCTTTTGGTAGGCCCCCTTAACAAATGTGACTGTTAGAAATAGTATGGAAAAGGCTGAGCTGTCTCAGGAAGACAAAAGCTGGATATTTAAGATTATGAAAAATGCCTGGATTCTGAAACTTTCGTTCTTTGTGAAGCTTGTGTAGATGACTAATGAGCTGCAGAATAGTCATCAACTTGAACAGTCATTGCTTAGTGCCATATGTGGAATAGATCAGGTGTATTAGAGTTTGTCAGCATTAGAATTTTTTTTTCTCTCAAGAAAAGCAAACTAAAATTCTGCAGTATCGGAGGGTGCATATAGTACTCCATTAGCTTTGAAGCGATGCTATTAAATGGAGGTATGACTTTTACTGTAATGTCTAGCAAAGAAAACTGTGGAAAAGCCATAGAAAAATAGGAAATAGTGCCATAGCTGGAGCTTAATTTTGATGAACTCACAAACTTTGTAATTTATAGATAGTTACTCAATTTGTAAGGAAGTAATGAGAATTTCAGTAAGACAAAAAGTTGGGGGTCTTTTTGGAGAGAGGAGCTTGTACAAAGATGGATAGTCAAGAGTCAAACTGTGCCATTCCAAACTTTAGTTTCAAGGACTCTGGCTTTAAAACTGTAGTGAAAGCAGTGCTGGGAGATCTCTGTCTTAGGCGTGTTTATTTTTCCTGTGGATGTCTTGCTTTCCGCTTGCCCTTCTGACATTAGGCATTTTAGCAGTATCGATGGCCACCACATCAGTCACAGTGATGTGTTTTGGGACATCTTGGTTTGCAATTAGAAGACCTCTTCTGCCATTGTTTATCAGCAGAAAATGAAACTGCAATTGCAACTGGGATGTGCCAAAGCCTAACAGCCCGGGTGTTGCCATAGCAAAGGCAATGTTACATAAGCACCCACACTGCAAATAATTCATGCAGCCAAATTTTAAACATAACATCAGAATTAATTTCTAAATTAATGATCTTTTCATGAGGGAGCTTTCCTAGACGAGGTGATCTCACTCGCTACCAAAATTAATGTGCTAGTTGTGAAGCAATTTTAACACTGCCCGTTTACACCTTTATTTTGTTTGAACATATTGTTCTGTTTCTGAAACATCTGTTAGTTTAAATATGGCCTCACAATATGTTTTCTCAAGTGGTTTTTTGCAACAGTTCAGCAAAGCTCTATACTCTGATCTTATTCAGATTTATTTGCACACTGCAGTATTAAAACAAGCAATTTACAAATGCCTTTTCTGGTTAATGTGTGTCAAGAATTTTGCAAAGCAGCAACAGAAACCAGATCACTTTTCAGATGAGAGTTTTGAAATATATATACAGATGCATTGTTAGAATCTTTTTAAGTAGTGGTTTTTTAGCTCTCTCACAATAATAAACCAGGCAGTTTTATCTTCAAAAACCGAAACTGGCAAATGGTCTGGCCTTTCTGTCTGATCCTCAGAAGTACAGGTAACCATTTAATCTCAGTGAAGTTACTGTAGTATTTGATTGCACTTGATTTCTTAAAGTCAAATAGTAATATTTGTTACTGATTTCAAGGAGAACAGGGAAAAGCTGTTTCCTGAGAAAATTCTCAGGTATAGGCTTGCATTCAAAGGTATGCAATCAGGAGAAAGAGAAAGCTCATTCCTCAGGCTCCCATTCTGTGCATATGCTGGTTTGTTTATTGGTTGGTTTTTGTTTGATTGGTTTTTTTTTCAAGAAGTTCTCATTTCCTCATTACATCATAGAATAATCATATCCACAATCACCTGTAGCAAGCACTTACCTTCAGCAGAATAACTTAGCTCTAGATTTCTAGATCCAAATAAAACAAAACTGTACTACCATCATACTTACTGCTTAAAAATTTACTTAATTAAAACTTTAAACCTTCACTTTAGAAGGTGAATAGTTATCAAGACAAATGCTGTAGAATAAGGGTTCCAAAATATCTTACTAAAAAAAATCCAATTCTGGAAGGGCTGTGTTGTGAAATTCTTAAATGTCGCATTTTCTTCATGCATCTCTTCCAGCTTTTCAAATGCTCCTGCCTTTTCTAAAAGGACAAAGTAGGGAGATGGAGATGAGTTGCATTTTTTCAGAAAAAGAATTTTAGGAGCCCAATATTACAGGAGCCCATATTACAGGACCATAGGTCAAAATGCAAAGGAAAGCAACTGCCATGTAAACGTACTTGCAGCACGGTCAGGGAGTTTAATTTCTTTTTGTGGGACATTTGCTCTTAAATTTAAAATAGCTGACAGTCCAAGAGCAAGCATCTGCTGTTCCTCATAATGCTCCTTTCCTGCAATTGAAGGGTTAAGGGCTGGAAGACACAGGTCTATTGGTCTGGTGTACCCAAGATTTGGAACACTACATGAGTATCCACTCATACATGTTTTGCCCTCACCATATTTTGGCGTTAGCAGAAATATGGTAGATGAAATTAATTTTTCGTGGAGGTTTCCAGTGCAGGTATTTTGATTACGTAGAGGGAAATTAGCACCATCTATATCAAGTAATTTTAAAGCAAGGGAGGCTTGAAAATCTAGCCGTTTTTGTTCTCCTTATCTGCCAAATAATACTCTATTTGAGAAAATAGCTGTGGATGGGATCTTGTGGGATGCTTGGCATTTCCAGTTTATCCTTTAAGTAGAAATTTAAGGCACTGGGTACCTCAGATGAAGTGCCTAGAACAGTAATTTCAAAGTGTTTGGCCTTACATGGTTAACATCTGCTACAGTACCATATGGTGGGAATTTCCAAGTAAACTGTTAATTAATATATGAGTGTACAAGAGTAAGCTGTAATTAAACTATATTCAGCGGAAGTGTATTATTTTAATTTAGTGGGTACAAAGTACTATAGTTTTGTATTATACATTTTCTGTTGTGTGAAGAAGAGGGCAAAAAGATGATGAAAATTAATTGAGCCTTTAAATTAAAGGTTCAAGTAGCTATCTAAAATAAATGGTTTAAGACTCACATCAGCATCAACCATTCACTAATATAAGTGGAACAAGGTTGTTCTTTGGTAATGCTGAATTTTACTTTGTGAATGCTGTAGAGACTTCTCTGCTAGGATTTTACTGCTGTCAGCTGTGGATGGTCAGTGGATGTGCAGCTGAGTGACACAAGCATGTAAGCCATTTTCACCTAACTTCAGATATCACTGGTGGGTCCATGGCCGTGCTGCTTGGTTTAGCAACACCGGTGCAATGAAATCTTCCTGTACTAAGGTTGTGCATGAGGCGGGGTAATGCTGGGACCTACTCCTTGTCTGTATTATATTTGGAAGGATGAACATACCCATGGATACTGCAGAGCAGCTGGCTGGGTCACCTCTAAAGGACTGTTGCCTCCTACAGAGGATGATTGTCAGCCTTACAGAAGTTTATATTATTACTGGTTTTTTAAAGTGTAGAATTTAGTTTTAGTTTTGCCAGATCCACCAGTTGCCAATAGCTACAGCTATAAATTACCTATTTTAAAATACATTCTTCTTCCATGGCCTCCCTCCCTTCTCTCTTTCCTTTCTGTGCTGATAATCTTTGCGTCCACAAGAAGGTGAAAAAAACCATAATGGCATAATGAGCCAGGTAAATAAATGCAGGTGGGACATGCCAGTGTTGTCTGAGTAATTCACTAGATGACATTCTTCCCTCTGAATCAACATTGAAACCTTTCATGGGAATAACAAGAGAACTTACTTAGTGTTTTTAGTGAAATGTCAACCTGAAATCTTGACCAGATGTGGTTCCTGAAGGCTCGCTGGCATTCTTTATAGTAGTGGGAGGCTTAACTATAGCACCCCGATTAAATTCCATGTTAATAATTAACATCTTTGTAATTGGATTCCCCTCGCTGGTATCTATTACTGACATGTGCCTGCCTTTCTTACTTTAACTGCTTTGTAGTTTTATTGGTTGCTTTCACACAGCTGGTATTTTGATTTGCAAGGTGCAGTGCCATCGTGGTCCTTCTTTTTGTATGATCAAGAAATAGTGGTGGAGGGACCTGTTGAATGCAAAACAGAAGTTGCTCTCTGGAAAAATAACTCATATTGTATACAGTCAGCTGTTGTGAATCTACACTTGTCCTGCTTTGTGTACACCTTGTAAACACCAAAACAAATAACAGTTTTCCTCTTGATTAGTCTGATTGAATTGTGGCTGGCATATGGAGTGAAGTATCCAAAAAGCACTTTCTTGAGTGTTCAGCATTGGTTGACTTCTAGCTAGCTTGTTTATTGTTGCTTTATTTTCAGGGATAGAATTATGTGCCCTTCTTCTCTATTTCTCTTGAAAGATGAGCCATGGCTCTTTTTGGTGGGGTTTGTTTTGTGAGAGCTGATATGAAACAAAACAAAACAAAAAGTTAAAAAGAAAAAGAAATAATCTATTACTGTGTTTTAATATTTGTAGTCTACTTTTGTTTATGTCAAAGACTTTTTGCAAGTGCTTGGTGATGAAATAGTCATTGCTGCTTTTCGAAGAGGTGTTTATTGCCCTTTTCAAATATTGCGGTCTTCAAATATTTTCAAATGAAAGTAACTATATGTTAGTTTAACCTAGAGTGTGGAGATTTATTGTTTCTTAAGTTTATGTTTTTTAGTGTAGTCTTGAGTGTTGTGTCCCACAAGTCCTCTTGAAAATACCTGCGATCAGTAATTTTGCTGTTGGGCACTGGACTTCAAAATCAGATGTAGTTTTCATTACTTTAGCTGTTATTTCATTGTATGTTTTAAACCATGTAGATCTTAACTATTTAATGCAGTCTGTGGTCAAAAGCCTATTTCTGGAGCCCTGGTAACTGAGTCCAAGAGCACAGTGTAGGGTGAATAATTTGTCACGCTCTGCGTGTGGATTTGAGAGAGAGCCTGGAATCGTAATCATTGCACTTAAGAGATTTCCATATAAGTGTCAATCTGAGCATTTGAAGGGAGGAGAACAGTTTATCATTAGAAAAGTAAGAAAGTTAGGTATATGACAGGACTCCCTGAGAGCAAATAAACTTAGTTTTTAAAAAGACTGGATATTTCATAGCCTTCAAAGAAATGTTTTAAATGCCTGCTTTAGCAAATTACATTACTGGCATAGCATTTGAATGCCTGCATGAGTTGGGATGAAACTGCCCCTTGCAACTATAGAGTGCAGAATAGTGACATGGTGCACATGCAATCATGAAACTTCTGTATTCCTAAGATTAGCATGTTTCCTTGGTTTTGTTTATGGTTTTTTTCCCCTTCCCCTTTTAAATGAAGGATTGGGTATTCTTAACTATTTAGGCTTGAATAAGACTGCTGGAGAGTTGTGGCAAAGCTAATGCAGGAGTGCTCACCATCTCCCTGATGGAAATGTCAATATTTGAAAATGGTCTTCCCAGTTTACTAACCCAAGGTCTTGGGAAAACAAAATGCAAGATAAAAAAGATCACTTTTCTGTGAAAATATGCCCCATGAACTATTTGCTAGATGAATAAAAGTTGAAATTTGTTGCAGAAGGTTAAGGGTAATTTCTTTTCACTTACTAGGAGTTTACAAATTTATTTTACAAGGAGCTCACTTGTTCTGTCTTGGTGAGTAAAACTCTTTTCAGTTACTTATTTGGACATCATCTTGTTTCTCTCTTCCACTCTGTTGTTCCTCAGCTCACTATAAGCCACACTGAATTATTCAGTTATGAACTGGAGGTAACTAATGCTAATGAGGTATGAATGAGTAAACCTGAACAGACTGGACAATTAATGACTGCCTAGGGAACTGCTATCAGCTCAGAGGGTTTTATCTGTGTCCCTGGGACCGTTGCTTTCTGAAGCAGGGTGCAGCAGTGTGCTGGAGGTGGGCTACCTGGGCATCTGAATGCCGGTGATTGTGAGACAGGGGCTTGTGTCTGCTAGATGCCAGCGTCCTGAATGCTTTCCATGTCTGCAGGTCTACCCAAATTCCTGTTTAGAGAATGGGTGCTCTGTGTAATAGAAAACTGAAAATACAACTTTGATATGTAATGCATTCCTTCAAATAAAATTAGAACAACCCCCCCAAACCTAACTGAAAATTAGTTTTCTAGTTGAAAAGAAGGAAAAGTTGAATAAAAACTTTGCTGCCCAGTCCATTACATAAAAAATAAAAAAGTTAAAGACTCTTACTTTAGAAAACGTTTGGTTTTCAGTTGATAATATATTGCAGACTCTGGTGAGAATGGTGCTGTTTTCGATCCAAAGGAAAAATGAACATGTTCATAACTCTCCCATGGCATATGTATGAAATTAATTCAACTAACAGGCAGAATTAAGTAATACCTAGGAATTGTAATATTGTCTTGTCATTTCATTAGATTTCCTCACTTTGTGTGTGCTCAGTAATGTGGTCTACCTCTTACAAGGTAATTGACTTGTGTTTATCCTAAGAATTAAAACTGTAAATCATACGCTTGTACCCTCTCGTTTAATGCTCTCAAATAAAGTAAGGAGTTTCCTGCAGAATACTGTTTTGATAAATCTTATTACATCAAAATTCACTTCAAGAAAGAATTAAATTGAGACTTCTGAAGCAAAAGATTGATGGGTGTCAAGATTTAGTTTCAATTGATGATAGAATTGATTCTAAAATTACAAATTTATCTAATTTTCCTTTTTTTTAAAATTGAATCTTTGAAAGTGTCACGGCAGTTCACAAAGCTGGAGCTCAAAGTTTTTGAGTTCAAAGCATCTCAGTAACATCACATGTTATGACTGTACTCCCGAGAAAGAAAATGGCTTCCAGATTACAGTAATTTAAAAATGGGCAAACAAATAGAAATAGCTTTTTAGTGGCATGATTAGGTATTTAAATCTCAAGAGGCCATTTGTTTTTGTTTACTGCTCATTATTTTAAGGTTTTTCTGTCATTGTGGAACAACACAAAATGATAAATTGTAAATGATTTAATGATAAAAATCAGCCATCAGTGCTGAGAAAAAGAAATCCATGTAGAGATCCTCTAGAAGAACGCACTTGTCTTGCATGTAATCACGCACCCTAAGAACAATTGACTTGAATGAACTTTTGATAGGTTCTTAAATGTGCTCCCTTTAAAAGTTATTATCTTATGACAGATGGGGAGTAAACTAGCTAGGAGTTCAGAGAGGTCGGATAAGGCCAGCTATAAAGAGTTGTCTGCTTGGTTTTTTGCTTACCATTTTTTTCCCCCTTCCCTTAATGACTTTTTGCTGTGGCATATATGACTTTATTTGAGTTTGCTCTGTGCACTCTAATCCAATTGCTTTGTTTAGTCAGGTGAATACTTTTTATTTTGTTTTGAATTTTAGCTTTTGTTTTTATCATTAAACGTGCATATTTAATTAAAATACGTTATTAAAGAATAGATTCTCACAATGGGATGTGTGCCAATTCTTGAAGTCATGCTTATCAGGAAATAGTAAATAATAAGCTTAGTAAGGTTTAAAAGATGTGTCTTGCAGAACATTAGCCCCTGTAATGAGTTCAAAGTGGCAACAGCATATAAATATCAATTGTTTTTCTCCAGTGGATCTGTTTGAATATGAGTTTTCTTAATTTGAATTAAATTTTCTTTTGCCAGTTTAATGAAACAAGCAAGAAGGGATGTTTGTCTTTTGAGAAACCACAGTTTCCCATCCCAGAACAATGACGTGTTTTGAACTGAAGGGGAACAGTCCAACATTCATACAATAATCTTATGATCTATGTTCCCAAAACCATGTTAAAAATAAGAAACTACTGTCCAACAAATCCCCATTTAGCTGCAAAGGGGAATCTTGGATTCTCAGCTTTGTTTTCACGACTGCTTGTATTTTGTTCTTCACTTTGTCCAGAATCTTTAAATACTTCTGGGAACAAGGGTTTGGAGCATAACGTTCGCTATGCTCCTAAATACCTCGAGTATTCTGACTAGTGTGCATGTGCGTGTGTGTGTATGTGTGGCTGGTGTGCCCAGGGTGGCATTAGCAAGAACAGGATTTGGAGACAAGGATGGGCCTGTCTCCGTCCTAATTTGATCAGACAAAACTGTCTGCAGTCATGTCCTGAAAGATTAAGAGCAGCTTTTGATGATTGTGGTCTTAAATTCAAGCATCGAATTTCTGTCTTTATGTGCATGAGTGGGTCTGGGCACAGTAACTCCTCTGCTAGTAACCTGTGCAATAGGTTTTTTATCAATGTTTCTGATGTGTTCCCTGGCTCATGTGGGAGGAGGAGAAAAGGCAAAGCCCTTCTTAAGGGTGCACCTCTAGCCCAAAGCAGGAGGGAAGTGGGAACACTGTGTTGAAATACATATGCGTAATGTGGAAAGCAGAGTAATTTAAGTTGAGATGAGGAAAAAAATCTATTATGCATACTTTTTACAAGGGCATGTAGTGACAGGACAAGGGGGAATAGCTTTAAGCTGAAAGAGGGTAGGTTTGGGTTAGATTTTAGGAAGAAGTTCTCTACTGTGAGAACTGTTGAGGCACTGGAACAGGCTGCCCAGAGAAGTTGTGTATGTCCCATCCCTGGCAGTGTTCACAGCCAGGTTTGGGTGAGGCTTGGAGCAGCCTGGTCTAGTGTGTGGTGTCCCTGCCCATGGCAGGGGGGTTGGAACTAGATGATCTTTATAAGGTCCCTTCCAACCGGAATCATTCTGTGATTCTGTCACTTTTGTTTTACGTTAAATTTGGTTTTCATTTTTGAAGTTGTATTTGTAACATTTTTGAAATTCCATGTATATAATAAGTGCTTGATTCAGGAGCCATGTGGTATGAGATGTAACCTTGGGAATAAGAAATTGCCTTTGCTAATGAGCAGATATTTCCATAAGATTAATAAAAGAAAAACAAAACTGAACAAGTAATGAAGAAAATTCCCTGTATTTAGTAATACAGGAATGCTTACCAAGTAGCCAAAACCTGAGGTATCTGGTACTGAAACTATGTAGCCATTACGCAAAGTAACAGCATGTTGCTGTGAGTACCTGTCCATGTTTCAGTTAAACCACCATGGCGCCATTTTTGACTAACACAAAACTTTTGTACTCAGTACTGGAAGGCCTTAAAAATCCTACATTTCATTTTGTATGAAATTCTTGTCTCAGTTGTATGAATAAAACTACAGAAAATGGTTCTTTATGCCATTGATTTTTTTCCTATGTGCTGCTGGACAGTACTGTTGGACTTTTTAGGGAGGTGCCAGTATTTCACCAGCAGGTGAATGGGCTTCTTGTCACCCACTCTATCTCAAGGCCTCTGGGATAGAGGGAGGAGGTTAAATGCCTTGCGTCATCTTTACTTTAAGTGTGCTGGAGCACTTCTAACTGCCTGCTTTTTTCAGTGAAAGAAGTTTGTCTTGTAACAGCTTTATATGCCCAGCTAATTAAAACAACTACATCATATTACCCTCCATGTATCCTATTTGGTATGCAGAAATTGTTTGCACTTGACAGATTTATTTCTTGTTGATGTTGGTTTTGTAAGTTGGTGATGTCTTGGACTTATATAATAAGACATAAAGGCTTTTTAGATATTGGAAAATACAAAGATTATTTAATTGTTAACACAGAACACATTTTCAGTCTTGCTTAGCATCATAAGATACAGTTTGTTCTGTGTGTGTAAATGCCTCAGCTTTATGGCAAGACTAAGTTGAGTGACATATTGTTTGATACATGAATTGGGAATGTGTTTTAAATACAGAAATCATTACAACATGGTTTCTCTCTGCTAGCAACCTTTTTAAAAGATGTCAGGCAGGAAAAATGCCTTTTTTTAGAGAAGAGGCATGATTCTCTGTTCTTTCTGAGGCAGTCAGTGTTGGCTGATGCCCTTCAGATTATTTGAAGCCCTGTATATTTTTCCAGTGGTCTCCTCATTGCACTGCTTTGATTTCTTCCGTATGGATCTGAGTATGCACAGGTGGGACTTGAAGACTGCCATGCCACCTGTCACTCCTGATTTGAGACCTGGAGGTCTGAGGAATTTCACCCAGCTGGGAAGCTGGACTGGCTGTTGAGATGGAACACCCTTCTAAACAAATCATGCGTACCCTGCTTTTCGTCATATCTTTTTCTCGTGCCAGAAGCTGTGGGGTGGACTGAGGATTAACAGCCCCACTAACTTTTGTCCCAGATGTCAAGCAGTCCCTTGACAAATTCTGCGATGGTCATGTTGGTGCAGATTCTGTAGCACATTGAAAAGGGAAAAAGTAATTATTAGCAGCTTAAAATTTCACAAAGTTTCTATTCAGTATATTGCTGCTGAGTCTGTTGACTAAGTTGGCATCTTTTGCAAATACAAGAGTCTTAAAAATGAAGACCAACCACCCCTACCTCCAAAAAGGAAGGGATAGAGGAGGGCTTGAGCAGGCACCTTTCTTCACCCCTAAGCAGAGAATCGTTCCCCAGGGACATCACAGCCTGAATGGCACAGCAGAAAAGGTGAAGTGAATTATTGGGTACGTTATTTGAAGGGAGAGAGCTGATAGCCTAGTGATAATTCAGCACACTTCTGGCTGGGTAGTAGAAGCTGTCACAATTTGCCACCTGGTCTGCCATTGTTCTGACTCAATGTAGGATGAAAGGGAGTGTTTGTAGTTCATAATGGGATATTTTGGGAGAGGCTTGGTGACAGAAACTAACTGGATGGGTGCCTCTTGTCTTAGGCTCTGTAAATGTAGGCTCTATATAACCGAGTTTGTCATACATGAAAAGAGGGAGGCAATGTCTGACTAGAAGGAGAAAGAAGAGTTCTGCAAGTTTTTTGTTTTATATAGATTAAATGATTTTGAGCAGGAAAACACCAAAGGGAACCCTTTGGTGTAAAATCCCTGGCTGCTATAAACTGTAGGTCTACTTTGATCTTGCACAGTGCTTATCACTGCTACAGTGATAAGCAAGACACTACAAAACACATTTGTGCTCATGAAAAATAAACAAATACAGCACCTAAACCTATTTCTGAAGTTCCTTGAAGCTGTATGAGAAATATCAGAGCTTTGACAAAATACTGATACCTGGTGTTTCTGTGGCTGTGGGCTGGATCTGCAACCCATTTGTTACAAGGGCAGGAGGGGCTTCAGTACATATTGTTCAGTAGGTTACCAATTATGAGTCAGGTCATAATAAGACTTTTAAGGATTTTTAAAAGACCAGTAGGTCATTTGGTGAGTCTGTATAGTATGTTCTGTGTTAAAACATCCTCAAAATATCAGTTGAGGTCCTGAAGAGTACTCATTATTAAAGTCAAAGTATATGTTGACATTCTTGTAAGCTCTAACTTTTATTTGCACCAGTATTTGTGATGGCTTTTAAAGGGATGTTTTCATGGGTATTTACGGACTTTCTCAAGGAAAATTTGAAATGACATCATCAGTTTGAGACTAAGCCTTTTCTGTTCTTGAGTCTGCATAAAAAGATTGATGTTACTAAAATTCCAAGACTGGTAGGAAAAGAAGCATAACTTAGAAATTACAGAAAACTGAAGTAACTAATCTGACGTGTCTTGAATAAACTATGCACTATTACACCCATTTTATTTCATAATGGTAAAATATTATGACAAATGCTCATGGCATTCACCATGCGCTAAGGCTGGTCACAGGGAAGAGCAGGTTTTGTGCTTTTGGTATAGGGACTAAAAGAAGGCTTTCTCTGCTTCTCTCTTTGGCAGCTACTGGTGTGGGCGCCAGGCTGTTGCTGAGTGTAACATTACCTGGCACGTGAGACAGGCCTGTGTCCAAAGGAAGGGCACGGGAAACTCTCCTGGTTAACAAACGAACCTCTTTCAGTTTGGTCAATCTGCAGAAAGCAAATGGGTTTAATATTGTGGTTTTAATTGGAGATAGGTTTGTGGGATTGCGGATTGCCCTTGCACGGAAGTGTGGATGGTGTGGAGCACAGGGAAGTCAGAAAGCCTCCTTGGTAGGTAGGCGTGAGCTGAGACACCTGCAAAGTCCTATATGACACTCCCATAAAGAGTAACTCTCTGTAACTGCCACTTAAGCTTCCAGGTCTGCAATGTTCTGATTCTGACTCAAGCAAAGCAAAAAAGTCAACTTTATTCATCGCTCCACAGTGTGGAGAGCTCTGTAACAATTGACATTTTTGTCATGTTTTGAACACTCATTAGCACTTCAGATTAGCTATTAAAGGACATGAAACGTTTAATCACCATGTCTTTTCTTCTTAGCAGTAGTCACTAATGCAGTGCCTTAAAAGAAAAAAATTGTAATTAAGTGAAAAAAATGTACTTTAACAGTTTTACTTGGGATGCAGCAATTTGAAGCAATGAGATTACTGGCCTAAGCAAATTACATTTTCTTTTCCCTGAAATAATGTTTTTAAACTCTTGAAATCTCAAAATAGTAATAATTCTGAATGTCATGCAGAAGCCTGGAAGATCCTCTTTTACTGCCTCTAAATGTTTTGACATTTTTTGTGTTTGGTGCAAAGGTGAATACTTTTACTCATGATTGAAATTAATGATTTCTCATCTTCTAAAGGTCTGCTATTTAGTTAAATATTTTAAGCGTGATACAACATTGGTTCTGTAGCAGTGACATATTCATTGAATTGCGTTTTTCTTCCCTAGCACTAGGTAGCTATTTAAAAAGTTATTTGGGATAGGCTTCTGACTAACTTTTTTTTTTTTTTTTTCCCAAAAAGGAGCTCTTTCAATTATAGATTAAAGGAAAATTTCTAAGCCTCAGAAATCCTCAAAATACTGAAGCACAGTCTCTTATTATGTTTTCAGCCTTATATTGAAAAGATTCCAAGTAGCAATAAAGTATAACAGCTAATTTCTTCAGGGGTCCATAATAGTAGGACCTTTTTCTTAAATCGAGATCTATTCCTTTGCACAAAATTGGCATTTAAGAAAATTAATTTTCATGTAAGTGTTTTTATTCTAAAAATGCAGAATGCATGAAAGATTGAAACACTCATTTTTAATAGTATATTCCAAGGAACTCTGAAGGGAATGCCATGGGAAATAGTGAAAGTTTGCTGATCAATCCCTGTCCTTTTCTGTTGTTCTAAATGGACAAGACAAGCCACCAGGCTGTGGTGGGAGAAGTCGTCACGATGGATTCATGCTGTGAGGATCTCTGCCAGCTTTGCTAATTGAGAGCACAAATGCAGCTTTGTACCGGTGGCGATGCCTGGCAGTGCGGTGTGTGACAAGGCAGCACATGGCATCTCATCGCATGGGGATCCCACTGTGGCTTCTTGCAGCTTCTCTCTACCCTTGCTGGGAGTGGGTGGCTGGCTGGCTGGCTGCCCACCTGGGGAAGCTCTGAGCAGAGGTTGGATGGGTTTTAGGTAGAATTAGGGGGTGATCATACCAAAGTTTTTCCTGGCTAAAATGGACGCAGTGACGGACCCAAAGTATGCATGCTGCAAGGCATAAGCAGGGGAGCCCGTGGACTTTTAGGTGAGAATTAGGGGTGGAAGAGAGGTGACTTTTGTGGCTGTTGCTCCCTCTTGCATTGATGCATTGGTTCCAGTCTGAGACACGCTTCTTTCAGCTTCCCTCAGCCATCCATGGAGAAAGTCAATGGATCACAAGTGGTGACTGCTGCAGCCAAAGGTCTTGGGAAGAACTGAGATGCAAGAAAACAGAACTTTTGTTTCCCATAAATGCTGAATGGTAAAGTTTTCTTTCAGAAGTAACTGAAAACCTGACCAAGAATAGCAATACCGATACCCATGCCAGTGGGGTAAATTTTTCTATTGGCATTTAGAGTAGTGAGAGTGGGGTTTGCAGAAGAAAATCTTCTCCTTGGAGCTTAGCTTCTTTCATAGAGCAAAAAAAAAACCACCTCTCTGCAGGCTTGGCTAAAGTGCAGGCTTGGTGGTGAGAAGTGGGAAAGGTGAAATTGAAGAGTAAAATGCAAACAAAAAAGGTCAGTTATTACTAAAGCTAAATATATTTTTGTGGGCTTGACAATACAGAAAATATTTCTTTAGAAAAGGGAAGGATTGTATATACTTCACTGTTTTTAGAATCCTAAAGGTATGTTTATCCTTGGCAAAGTGTCTTAAGGTCTCAGAAACCAGAAGATATTATAGGCACCTCCCAAGGAGACATCTGAGACCTTGCCTTTTGAAATTTCAGTGCAGGATTTGAGCTGGAGAGCCTCTTCATGTGGACAGTGTGTTAGGTTTTGAGGTTCTACACGGAGATTAACTCCTTGAAATTTAATTACCAGGTACTGCATGTTAAAAACACTTGCTGATTTTGGTTCACTTTTTGATTTTTTTCTTTTTCCTAATACCTAACATGGAACAATCTTGAAGACCAAATTCAGAAAACATAGGAATTGGCTTATTTTACCAGTATTCAAGCATTTCTGGATAAAATCCAAAATTTAAAGAAGTCACTAGGCCTTATGGTTGTGTATATCTGTATTAGAATTCATTTTGGAATGTATTCTATATATTAGCACTGTCTGGTAGAGTGTTTAAAGTATGCTTTTTTTTTAATTATTGCCAGCTGATATTTTGAAATTTTCACAATATTCTAAGGTAATGACATTAATTTCAGAGAAGGACTGTAAAGGGCATACTTAGGTCCGATGTTTATACTTTCCATAATATCATAATTTTCCATAATATCCATAATTTAGTTTGCCAATGACACCAAGCTGTGTAGTTCGGTTGATATGGAAGGAATGCCATCCAGAGGGACCTTGACATGCTTGTAAGGTGGGCTGATGCCAGCCTTATGAAGTTTAACCATGACAAGTGCAACGTCCTACACCTGGGTTGGAGCAATCCCAGGCACAGCTACAGGTTGGGCAGAGAAGAGATTCAGAGCAGCCCTGCAGA
>JANHGB010031570.1:0-21656 GCA_026283785.1 Coracopsis vasa
AACAAATCTGTATCCTTCTTTGGCCAGTACATCACATCTTAAAAGTATGCATGTGTGACAGAATCACAGTTTACATTATATTTGTTTCGACAGTTGTTTCTGATAGCCAATGGGAAAGGAGCATAGTGTTGTTCCCTGCCTGGATTTATGACTGTGCCTTCATCATTTCTGTAATTCGTTATTGCAGAAGTGTCCTGGGAAGGTTTTTATCTGACTAGGGTAAGTGAGGACGCAGTGGTCAAACCAATGTGAAAAAATGGCAATGATGTTAATGTACAATTAGCAGAGTTTGCAAGCTGCTGTTTTCCCTCCATGCCACATTTGTGCTCTTTATCAAGAGCCTTCACACTGAAGGATATTCTTACAGTACCCTAAAATTCCCATGCTAGGCCCTTAACAGAAAGAAATAGTGATAGTTATCAGGCAATATGCACATGTCTCAATATATTTATATTGCAGTTCTTGTTTGTGATCTTTTTTGGTATTGTTTTGTTAATCTTCTCTCACTTTTCAGTCAGTCCATTATGACTTTCAGGAGTTTTCCCATTGTCTGGACCCCATGGATCAAAAAAGTAAGCTAAAATCTTGGTCAGTAAACAGAATTTCTGATGGTAAATGCAAAATTTTAGAAATTCCTAGGTTGACCAAAAATATGAAAAATTTCACATTTCATTGCAATTCATTGTTTAAAATTGGTATTGTATGTAATATAATCATTTAAAGTAGTGGTGGCACAAAAGAAGTCAAAATTACAAGTTCAAGCTACGTGCTTTCTTTAGAAGAGCCAGAGATACCAAACCTCAAGAAGCTGTAACGCTTCATTTGAACCTTTTTTCCTGTTGAAATTCTGTAGTAATTTCTCCCTGGGAAGCTGATCCTTTTTCATTATCATCATTATTTTATCAGTAGCAGCATTTGTACAAGTTTTGGATGTCTTTTTTTTTGTTCTGATTGATGAGCAAGAAAAGTTAGGCAAAATTCTCTATATTTACAAGGAGCTTCATTGTAACTGTGCAGCCTGTTCTTTTCTGCTTCTCTCAGCCATTTAAATGAAATTCTATGTATGCTAACAGGAGGTCATTTCTATGGGAGACTGTTGGGAAGAGCTGGCAATCTAAACAAAAAGAAGAAAGAGGAGAAGAAATGCTAATGTCACAATTTTACTAATGGAGTTATGATAAACACACTGAAGTCACTGATTAACCTGGTGACAGAGCCAGAAACTGAACCCTGTGACCCAGCCTCTGGTTTGGCAAAATAATACTACCTTTTGATAAGAAGCTTTGTCATAGGTGGCAGTGGGTGAGAGGCAGTAGAAACTGAACAACTTGTTTCTTTCTATATGATAGCTTTTACCTTACAACTGTAGCATCAATACTGAAATACATTTATAACCATTACACTGATTAAAGCTGTTGCCTCAGCCATAATCTCTTTACCGTTTAGGATCATCTTATTTCATTAAGACACTTATATGACACAGCACTTTTACCCTTCCCCCCCCAAAAAAAAAATAAAATAAATAAAATATTCCTTGTCCTGGTCTGACAAAAGTAGTTAATGAAATACTGGCCCCTATTTCAAATTGTAAATTGGTTTACTTCTCTACTTTAGAAAGCTACCATTGTAGTGAAGTAATAAGAACTTTCGTCTATTATTTGTAAACTGCAGGAGGTTAAATAACCTATTGCATGATAAATAGCACTCACACGCAGAGAAATTCACATGCACTGCAAAAGAATTCATGCTTTGTCTGGAGTAAAATGAAGTCCCAGAGGTAATTTCTGTACTGTGTGGGAAATAATGTCTCCTGCAGGAAATCTATGGCTATGCTTGTTTAAAAGAAATGAAAAATATAGTGTTAAACGTTTTTAACAAAAGCATTCAATTGTTTCATATTTTTCAGCTAATTCCTACCACTGCCAATTTATAGAAGTTATAAATCCTGGACAAGGTTTTAGGTCACTTCATAGGAACTAGTTAGACTAAGGCAAATATATTATTTTGGTAACATTACAAAATGCCTTTTTGCTTATGCATTTAATTTTAATCTGTTACTGGTCTACACTGAAAATAATAGAGTTTATATCAAAGTTCATAAAAAGCCATTTGAAAATAGCATTAGAAGATACCAGAAACAATTGCTTATTCTGGTTTATAACTGACAATAAGAGTTGTCCTAGAAATAACAGATTATTTGTCTAGAGAAGGTCATCTTTTCCACCCTTATTTCAATGCGACTGAAAGCTATAGGTGTGGTGAACAAACAGGTAAAAGAAAGCCCGTCACTAGAAATTGTGAGGCATCCATTCAGTACTTGTCCTCCTCATGTGACCCTGCTGTGGTCAGTCTGGAAGCTTCAAATTGATCAGATGTGATAATAGTTACATGGTCCCTTGCTTGCTGTTTCTTATAGAAACTACCATTGGCATGCTTAGCCTAACGAATTTTCTCATAAGTTATGTTAAATTTACAACACAGCCAAGCATCATCCTCATCTGTATAAAAAAGTAGAAACTCTGAAACGAAATTCAAGTTTCTACTAATTGTCTACTCAGAACCAAGCATAATGATTTTTTTATTTGTTTTTTTATGAAAAGAAGATATTGTGGTTTCCAACCTGACTGCTCTCTGAAAAAAATTAGAAATAACCCATGTTGACATGTCCTTTTCTCTGCTTATCCCAGAGTCCTTAGCACAGTTTTGGGGAGGTGAATCAAATCCCACTTTCTTACCTTTCTTGTCCTTTCCTTTCCAGCTGTCTTTCCATTCTGAGATGTCAGACAGTGTTTCTTTGGGATCTGGGAGATTATCATCAGGCGTACAATTTCTCTTTTGTTTTAACTTCCCTTTCACTTAAAGGAGCATAAAACCAGCTTGCCTGCTCCACAGCAGCTGTGAGCCAGAGCTCATGCTTATAAAGCGTATTAAGCTTGGTACAAGCTAATGTCAGATAACGATAGGCCAGTGATTGATATTTCTTTGGATTAATTGGTAATAGGAAAAATTGAAGGTGAAGAAAATATTAAACCCTTGAGACTTAAGTAGATTTCAGAAGCTGTATCATTTTTTCACTGACACTTTCTGCTGAGGTGAATTTTATCCCTGAGATAAAAAACCATAATTCCATCAATAACACTGAAGAAAAATCCTGTAATATGTGGGGGTGGGAGGTAGGGGAGGGAAAGCCCTACACGCCCTTTAGATCTTCTGTCCCTTTCTTCTCAAGTCTGAACCCACTTTTCCTTTGTGTGAGGCTGCCATTAAAGTATGAAAAGCTCAACAGTTATGGTCTTGCAGTAACCATTTAAGGGATGCTGGGAGTCAGAGAGAAGCCCTAAATTGCCTTTCTAGTGATAAGCCAAGGCTATCATTCACTCTATGGGTTTTGGACTAGGCAAGGAACTTATTTATTTCCATACTTGCAGATTCCTCACAGTATGTTTATAATGCATTTAAATCTCTTACTATTATCCAAGTAGCTCACTGAGGCCCAAAGCAGCTTTTGATGTTGGGCTTTGAGGAGAGCTGGGAAGTATAGATGGATGATGCAGACACAACCAGGTATTTCCCTGAAAAATATCTATCCAACAGCTATTCAACTCCTCTTGTTTAGTTAAACTAATAATTCAAAGATAACTATCAGGCATTTTTCAGCAAACCCCTCACTAAAACAATTGCATGTTTGGTAGTTTCCAAAAGCTTCCACAAAAGTCAGCAGATTTATGATTTAAAGAAAAACACCCTATCACATTCAACAGCTTGTAAAAATAAACTTCCTCCTGAATTTGACGTTCCCTGATCATGGTGTAAGCTTGTTTAAAGGGAAATTACTGCATGAGGCCTTTGTAACTGTTTAGTTGAAAGTTGCTGGTTGTCTCAGTGAAGTGTTCACACTGAGTATCTACTTCTGCTTGCCCTTGTGATGCACTTGAGTTATGCTTGCTCACAACACTAAATGGAGCTCATTGTGAATAGGTTGTGTAAAAGCTGACCTTTAGCAAAGAGGAAATAATCCTCAGCCCTTGAAGACTTATAAACTTCCACAGGAATTAATCATCACTTCTCTAGTAGCTCACCAGGCCTTTTTGGGTTGGACCATGTTTCTGGGACCTAGCCCTAACTTCAGAGAGTCACATTTCTTCCCACGCACACTCTTGTTTTTGAGAAAAGTAATTGTGAACAATACTGGAAAAGGGGCAGATATTTTTCTTTAAAGATACCCAATCCAGTCTCCCAGGCAGGAGTGCCTCCATGATACTTTCAGTTTTCACTTGATGGCTGAAAGTGACGTGAGGAAAATTCAGCACCAAACCCAGTCCAGTATCTGGTTAAAGCTAGTGTATAAAGTTAACAGGGTCTTTACGGTCTCCTGGCTCTTCTTTATTAAAAAGAGATGTGCTCTTGTCTTTGCACAAACAAATAACTTGCCTAATGTATGTATTTGTCAGTTATGACCCAATGTTTCCTTGCCCCTTAGAGAGCTAAGTGTCCTTTAATCAAAAGTTGGCAGCAATGTTTGATCTTGCTCATACAGACTGTCTAAAAATAAAGGTGTAAACAAAAATACTTTCAATTGCTCAAGAAATCATAGCCTGTAGAATGCTGCATACTACTTAGGAATATAACCACAGTAAATCAGGAATCTAGGAGATCTCACAGAAAGCATGACTGGACTCCACTTATTCTCTGAGGTACCTTTGAAAATGTGATTATGTAATGAATGTGGTTGGGAATTATTTTCTGAAATGGTTTATAGGTATGTTGGAAAGTGGCACTTGATCTGAACCACGAAGTTTTTGTCTGAAATACTCCAGCTTCAATAAAACTTTCAACAACACAGATACTTTGAGTCTAAGGCAGAATTTGGTGGGACTAGAACTGGGGCTGGAAGCTGGGGATACCTGCCCTATAAAAGTTGCTAGCCCAGAGGTTAGAGTGTTTGCATAAGATGTGATAACTTATACTTGGTTTCCAGGCCTGATCAAGAATGATTGTCCTAACTATCAGTGTGTTAGCTGGTCAGCATTCAAGTCTCTCTTGCTTCCACTAATGTAAAGAGAAACGAATGTACATGGCCCAGAATTAAAAATGAACTAAAATTAAAAGACAATATGTAACAATAGGAAAGATTAATGTAATGAAACAGTTTTCCATTAGAAGAAACAAAAATACTAATCTTATAAAACACAAATCCTAATTTAGCTAACACAGGATTTCATAAACTACTATTAAGAAAGGAATTATGTATGTGTTTGCCTACAATTGCAGAGAAGGAATGAAATATACCAACAAGCCCATTTCAACCTCTTATTTTTAAAAAGCATCCTAAATTCTAGTCTTCATCCTGTTGCCATAGGGGGACAGTTTTTCAGCTTAAGGTGAGGTGGAACAATAAAACTGTTCCTTTTGTAAGTCTACTGTTTGAAGAGATGTAAACTCACGCTTTATAGAAGGACTGAATTAGTTGTCCGAATGGCAGCTAAGTCTAAACTTGTAATTTCTGTTCATTTTCATGCAGTTGCATTCCTAGTTATACTTGCAATTCTCAAAGTACCAAAGCCCAGATACAGGGAAGATGTGACAAAGAGGCGATGTGAGAGACAGAAATTACCAGCATAAGAATCCTAAAATGCTTAGAATGTTGTTCTTCATCATAAAAATTCTTCAGCTTCTCTCTTCTGTCTGTTTATTCCTCTTCTGAAAAACCTGCAAAATTTTAAAAAAGGAATGCATCATATTTTCAGGAAGAAAATCTGTGAAAACCTTGAAAGCACAATTACAAGTGCAGTAAGGCACATTGTATTCTCTCTCTGTACCTTTGAAATGACTGACAGAATTAAGAACTTGTTATTTATGTATTTTGCAATTTTAAAACTTAATAAAGTAACTCAGTGTCAATAAAAACATAAAAATCATCTCTGAAAAAGATATGGCGCAGTGGGATCCAGTGAATTCTTAGCATCAAAATGGAATGCTAGCAGATGAGGGAAAGCAAAGTCTGACCATCCTGGCTTTTGCTTCATGTGTCTATTACTTGACCAGTTTGATTTTCTTCTGCCAGTTACCTCTCTGTGAAGTCCAAGGTTTAAACTGGCAATTCTGAGAATTCTCAAGGACAGGTGAAGGTATGGGCTAGCTAATAACCTTGTTTCCTTAGAGCTCTTTAACTTTCCTCAGTTACTTCTTGATTTTAATTGAATGAATGCCTACTTCAGTAGCAGTTGAAACTTATTTTATTTTGGATTTTTTGTGCTTTTGAAGGGAGTGGAGGTGGGGAAAGGAAAAGACATTCTTAAATAGAACAGGTGGCTTACATTGTGATTTACCAGCCATAACTGATGGTTAATAGGAGTTGCAGAAAAAACACATTACAACCATAAATTAGTATGTGGTATTATTAATCCTACTGTAGAACTTACTGGTTAGGGACTGCAACTGTTCGTTTTTACTTTGCTTTTTGTTGAATGTTGCAGAATCTTCCTGTTGAGATGAGTAAAAGGGTCAGACAGAGAGAAATGGCCATCAAGAGAGAATCATTAAGGCACCACATCTGGGGCTCAGAGACCTGTGCTCAATTTTCACCCCTGACAAGCTCTCTTGACTTGGTGTGAGCAGTTTGCTTTTCCTTGGATTGGATCTGCATTTCTGAACAGAGGTGTTGAAAAACTACATTAATCTTTGTGGGGTGCTCAGATATGGCACTTTAAGCACCTGGATAAACAGCTGACAGCCAGGGATAGGCAACTTATTAATTGCTTTCTTTCAGTTCAGGTTTTTGGGTTGCTCTTTGACTTGTATGTGGGAAGACACTGAGATACATGTTTTAACTGTTAAGTATGTGACTGTAAAATATAGGTTTGTCAATGACAGAACCATATTAGAACTGAATGATGAAGAGAAGCTTCACTTTTCTGCTCTATTACTTTTCTTCACACAGCAGAATGAATGTTGATTACATGAACAATATTGTGCAGAAGGAAACTGAGAAATTCCTTCAAGAATACCTTTCTCAGATGTTATCCATCTTACAAATAAAATTCATAGTGGGATATAGTAAGACATGAAGTTCCTCATAAAATACCTGAGCCAGCTTTTAATTGCCTGTTTAGAAAGATTTGCATTGAACTAGAACTGATCCTAGTATAATTTTCCTTTTAAGTAAATCTATTGTGCGCATTTTCTTGACTGCATTTTTGTATTCTTGTCGTATGCCTCTTCTGATTTGTTCAGTTTAATACTTCGTGGGTGTTCTTGTTCCCTATGAAAAAAAATCCTTGGACTTCAGAGCAGTGCATAATGATGCCTCTGACAAATCATTGCACTTTTTAAAAGTAAATGGTAACAAACCTGAAGAAAAACACCTGGAGTGCCAATTCTGGAAGTGAATTGCCACAGAACTATTGCTACATCACAGGGAAACAAACTCCAATTTTGTGCTAAACATTAACAGTAGCGACACAGTTACTGTTATTCTGAAATGTTGACAATGATGTGAATCGGAAGGTAAGTGATACATATGTTTCTACCATTTATGTTTTTCAATATTTGTTTGCTCTTACATTCTCCTAACTATAATCTGCAGATTTATGGCAGAGTAAATTTATTAAAACTAACAGCCATATTTTTATTTGAAAGCTGGACCAACTTCTTTTGATGTTGGTCATCAAAAGAACTTCTTGGTCTTCAGGGGACACCTGTTAAAAGAGAGGGCTCGTGCATCACACAGAATTGCTGGAGTAAAACATTTTTATTGTGCTGCTTGATGGAATTTAGCGCTTGGGAACCGTGCAGATCCCCCCAGACATTTGGTAGCTGAAGATTTGCAGCCTCTTAGAGATTTTTTTGTGCATGTGTCTTCATCTTTTATATTAATCATAAGTGATTTTTAGACCTAGGTCTACAGCTCCTCCAAAGACAAAGAGTCTTTACAAAGTTGACTGGAGTTGGCTAATGTCAATGAATATGCCTCACACGCTATGGACCCAGTCCAAAGCCCATTAAAGCCAGCTACAGTCTTTCGACTGACTGCTGTGTATTTTGCTTCACATCCTTGGGGCAAAATACTGTCGCTGTGAGTCACATGAATATATTTTGCCCCACAATTGAAATTAATCAAATTGCTAAGACTACTCACGAGAGACCAGGTTGGACAGAGCTTTGTGCAACCTGGTCTAGTGGAAGGTGTCCCTCGCCATGGAAGGGGGACTGGAACTAGATGATTATAAGGTTCCTTCCAGCTCAAACCATTCTATGATTCTATGAATTTTGTCATTATTGCTACATAGTCCATGTTTTACATTTATCTTTTGGCTTTTGTTTTATTTTATGAACAGGAAGTAATAGTTTTATTTGGAGAGTATCCTGCCTACTTGTATTTGTGCAGTGTGCATTTTTATAATATTTATGCACCAATGGAATTTGTGATATTTAGTTGAAAATTTAAAGATATATCTCTTTAAATTTTAAGCAGCTGTAGTCCAGAAGGAAATCCTATGATATTGCAAAAATGTGTGCAATTTATACATTATACAATGTATACATTGTGTATATATTATATATACACATTATAAAATGTATACAAAATTTATACATTTAATACTAGAATTGCAAACATAGCATTGAAGTAAGTGGTCTGAGCTTCAAAAATACTCTGTCCTTTGGCTACTAGGATAATTTTAATTTTTATATCTGAATGCACCTTTTAAAAATGTGGGGGTTTTTTTTCCATGAAGCTGAATATCTTGGCAAGAAATAGTTTTGGATTTGACAGGCTGTGGATTTTATGTTCCACTTATGTGCAGGTTTTCTAGGTGCCAGACCTTACTCTTACAGAAATGAAAGTTGATTCTCTTTGATGCTAGCAGCTACTCACATCTCAACATCTTTTTCAAAATTTTTATTGCCTAATTGTGATGTTTATAAGCAAACAGCTTAATGCAACACCAACTGTGTAAAAATTCAGTGGGGAATGCTACCCACATTCTAATGCTAACCCAAGTGAAATGTGCCTTATGTTTTCAGACTACTCCAAAATGGCCTCCTACACCCGATTATCTTGCTTCTTAAGTGCTCCAAGTCATCTCCATCAAGCTGACCTCTGTGGATCTCTTAATCTACAGTCAGGGTGACTTCACCATGCAATAACATTCCCTAGCTTGCTTGGGTCTTGGTGCTTCCCACCAGGCTAGTATGATTTGCACTCCAATGAAGGTGGCATGTGAACAACTCTACACTCACTCGCATTTGCTAGCATCCACACTGCGCTGACACTCTCTGACCACTGCGTAGATCTGCCTGCCAGAGAATGCCATCCAAGGAGTGTGAGCACAGCATCTAGCATCCAATAATAATATTCTCTGATATCCATTTCTGGTTATAAACAAATTGCCGCAAACCCCAAAAGTACCTTCTGTTCTCAGAAACGTTTTTCCTGCAAACTCACGCTTTTTTAATCTTCCTAGGATTTTTATCAGTTTGTTTTTCAGGCGTGTTTGTGATTTATGGTTTCATTAATTTTCCAAGAACTTCTGCTAGTAGCATGATTTGCCTGTGTTTTTCCAACAGGAAATGAAATCAAGATTGGTGCATGATGCCAATTTCCAAAATTTTATTAACAGCAGAGAAATGTTCCTTGGAGAAAAGTTGAGTTTTACCACCTGTATTCTCAGACCTGAAGATAGTTTTCTGTGAGGACTTGGGCAAATCTCTTCGCAGCACCCCACCTCTGCATAAAATTGACATCATAATGCTTCATCCGGCCTAGAAAAACACATTCAAAAGCACAAATAGAAAACCTGATGATAGGAATGAAACTGTTCTATCTTAGCCAAATCTTAGAGCCTTGTTGAGGTTTTTACAAAGTAGCTTTTGGTGTTCTGTTCATGATTCTCAGAGTTTTAAAAAACTAAAATTAAAAAAATTAAAGAAGAATAAACCCAAGCTAAATTTGTCAGAATCCTTCGCTCACTTTTTACTTGGACAATATCTAAATTGTCAACCAGAGTTTTCTTACGTGCATGTCGAGAAAAATCTGTTAGATGATTATTGCTGGAGTCCATAGAGGATAAACCATTTTTAATGTAGTGTGTGAGAGTGCCCTCTCTGACATCCACTGGATTGAATGGGTTGGATTGAGTTGTATGAGAAGAAAAAAGACAACCAAACCGCTAATTCAAATGCCACATTACTCAATGGAAATGTGCTTCCAAATGTTTTTGGTGTTTTCAGGGTTACCCTTGTTACAGAACAGCAGTTGCTTCTTCCAGCTGGATAGTACAACATGTCTCCTCATACCAAGATAATGCTAGCAAAATCATGTTTCTTTACTAAAACATGCTGGTTTTACTGTGGTTCATTTTTCTTTTTTTTCACTCTTAGCTTACAGATATCCCTTCCAGAATTAATACCAGTCTCGAGATACATGTAAAAGAAAAGAGTTTTATGTCCTGTCTCCTGAATTTGTTGCCTTGAGTCATTCACAAATTCAGGGAAAATGCAAGGATGGTTATCATCCAAAATAACATAGTTTGAAGCTTCGAAAGTGGTAAGGGATGGGCAGGGCCTCACTGTCAGTAATAGTATAGGTTTGTACCACACTCCTCAAAAGGAGTATACTGACTTTATTAAGATAAACTAAAGGAGACATTAATTGGAACCATCTGTATCTTTGACAAAATAAAAGAAAGAAAAAACATTGTAAGAAGTGATAGAATCAAATGAGAAGATTTGGTAAAGAACATATATAATATGATGCTGACAAACCTGAGCAAATGTACCGGAACCTGAAATATAATCCAAAACATCTTTAACTGAGGTTCTGAAATTGAAGACTACAAAACATATCCTGTAGTCTGACATTCAAGCTGATAGCTGTTCAAGGTTTTAGAACTAAGCCATCCAAGTATTGAGTTTAGAGCAGATGGTGGGGGTGTTACAACTCTCAATCTGCTAGAAGTAATATTTAGGAAAATTACAGTAGATTAATATTAATCTTAAAAACAATAACAAAGTGATAATTTTGCTTCTTGACACCACTAGCTACAAGAAAAATATGAATGCAAATGCTGGTCTTTCCTTCCACAATTCATCAGAGAGCTTTTCTTGTCTCTACTGAATTGACTCACAAAGTGGTTTTTTATAATGGGTCATTTTGATTGCTTTTTCTACTCATAAAACTTTCTTCTGTAAAATGTGTGTGTATTTGCACTGCTAGTTTTTTATATCTCCGTTGCTGTTCCTAGTGTGCCTGTAAATTTCACAGAGTGAAAAAAGGGGACTTTGTTTTAGTACTATGGTCTTTGTGTCATTTGAAACAAAATTAAGGAAGACTGATTTGGTTGTGAAAGTTGCGTATGGCAGGCCTGAGATAACATGCTGCTATTATATCTACAGGGAGGAAGAAGTCAGAAAATCCTTGGAGCTCTATATAAAAAATCCTAGGATTTTGATGGAAGTGTATGGAAATTCGCATTTGCACTCCACAAGAAATTTCTTTCTCCTGTAAGTTTTGGAAAAAAGCCATGCAGGTAGTTTTTCCATACTGGTGGATCCCAAAACACTTTATAAAAGCACACATACGTAGCAAAACAAATATGTCTCTGTTTGGATTGCAGCTTAAGACACACAGATAGCCAGTGCAGAGCAAACTTACAAGAATTTTTCTATCTATCTCCTCACTCTTTTTCATACTTATTAAAACAACCTACACTATCAATGTACTGCAGACATATCCAGAAATGTTAAGATTTGACAATTAATTATGTTAAAACAACCTATGTTAAGCAGGTAACATCAGCTTAACCAGTCTGAGTTGTACTATTAGTGTAAACGGTGGAGTGAAAAGCAGTGTAACAGAGAAGTTAATCAAGCACCTTTTTTACAGAGCTGGGTTTTTTTAAGTGAGTTTCGCTGTTATAAAATTGAATAGTACATTTGTGAATTGTGAATTATGAATTATGAAATTAAAAATTGTGAATCCTCATAGCTAGTACATTAAGGGCTACCTTTTCCAAGAAGTTAGAAATAATCTCCTTGAAAAAAAACACATTTAAGTCTGACTAATGTTTCATAGGAAGCAAAGACTGTGTCATAGGTTTTATGTGGAACAGAACCTATTAAGCACCTCATGATGCAGAGGCGATTCCAAATTACATGAGCAGTATTATTTTATCTATTGGCAATGTTATTTTTCAGTGCTACAACTAGTGGCCACCAGTATGCTTTAGAGCCAAAACAACATTCAGGTAGTCCCACTCTGGTAATTTTCTAGCCTGGTTTTGGATGCAGTTACTTAGAATTCCATGTCTAGTAAAAAAAAGCAGTAACAGCTTGCCTGTTCCTTCTTCATAGTTCAACAGTATTGTCTTTCTGGAAAATGTACTCTTGTAACTCAATGCTATATTAAAGGAAAATGGCCAACATAATCATCTTCTGAATCTGAATCATATCTCCTTATAAGAATTCACTAAAAACCTGTAAATGTTAATCAATTTTGGTCTCCATGACGCACACAAGATAGGGCAAAGCTGACCAGCTGCCGTTAACCTGTTGCTCGGCCAATATATTGCTCCATAATCCAAGCAGATGTTTCTCTTTTAGGCTAATGGAACTCTTGCAGACCATATCCCTTCCCAAGAGAAAACACCAGCACAGTTAGAAGCTGGAAGGACTCATCTCAATAACAGAAGCAAGGTGCCAGCAGCATCATCAGCAGTTTATTAATAAAAATCCATGAACAGAAGAGCAATTGCATTTTGGCTTGGCATGTTAAAAAAAAAAAATAATCCATCAAACCAGCAGCATGTGCCACAGTTTTTCTTCTCTGCATGGCCCTCTTAGAAGTAGCATTTCTTTTTCCTATAGCAATTGACTTCTGTGTGAGGAAAGAGGAAATTAATCTCTTGCTGTTAGCTGTACTGTTGCTGTGTGTCAGTCATTAAAGGGGAAAGATCTCAATTTATGTAAATAATTATTGTTAACATTCACACATCACAGATTATAATTGATATGTTGTAGCTATGTCTTACTGCAAAGGAAGGAGAACTTTGTTATACGTCAAGAGCAAAGACTAGCCTTGATTTGAATCTTATTCCAGAAATAGCTCTACTAATATTGACCAATTTATGTTTGTTTCTGTCGCTGTAAGAAAAGATTAATGCTCATTATATTTGCTCTAGAGGACGAATGACAACGAACAGAACTAGGCTTCTATATTAGACTTTGAATAAGAATTGTTTCCAATTCCTGGAAACATTCTCTTGGGACTTGTACATCCTTTTTTGTCCAGTCAATGGTACTGAGATTTACTTGTGAAATAGTAATTAATGTCAGGGTTTTATATCTTATGGAAATGTAACTTGAACCCTGGAGAGCCAAGTTTCATGGAAAGGACATGAAAGACAGGGAAAATTGGGGAACAGTTTGTATTGCTTCATTGCTCTTTTTCAGAAGCAGTGGCAAAGGACTGAATCTCTTCTCTTGTTATGGCTGTTGCAGAAAGTGTTTTAAAATTCTGCAAAGTCTTTGTAACAAAAATACCTCTATCTCTCTTTCTTTTTCTTTTACAGTATCTAGCATAGTTGGGTCCAAATTCTGTCTCCTACAATGCATACATTTCTCCTTACGGAGATATGATGAGGGCGGATGCTAAGAATTTCCTCTAGTGGCAAGAAGACAATGGTGAGGAGCCTTAAGATGTTAGTATCAGAATTCTGCTTTTCAAAGCATTTAGGAAGGTAGAGCACCCAAGAAAAACCTCACCATGAAATATGAGCTGCTGCTTCTTTCAGCAGCCTGCGGTGGAAGTGTTGGGCAACTTGCTACTCATTTTCTCTTGCCATTCATGTTGGGTTACGGGGCAGGGAGTGCTTGTTAGCACTCAGATGTGTGGGTTCAGATAAGCAATGAACACTACATTGTGACTACCAACATCATTTATAAGCTATTTTGCCCTAGTGAAACCTCTGTTTTGATGTCCAGGGAAAGAGTAGGGAAATAAGTAGTCTCCATTATAGTCCAATTGAAAGGGAATAGCAAACAACACTGTATTCCACATTTCATTGGCTGTGCAGAAGTGTTGGCTTTTAATAACATCTTCTTAAGATTATTTATATAGTCTATTTGCCGTTATCCGTATCAGTTCATGCCCTTTGTGTGTTTTAGATAACATTGTTGTGTTTCCTTTGACTTAACATTTAGTGTGCTGTGAACTTGCCAATATTCAGAGTGGTTCTTGGGCTGCCTCTGTCTGATCCCTTCCATAAGCTGTTTATTAAGCAAGAATTCATTATTACAGATTGTAAATTGAGCTTTCACACTGAAGGTCTCTGTAGCTGCACTTGCAGGTTCTCTTTGCCTGTGCTTCTTCTGGTTAAATTTATATCTGGTATTTAAATGCTGAGAAATCTTTCTAGAGTGCAAGGGAAGAACTCAGGCAAAGCTCAACATCTTTCCAACTGATTCTGAGACACTGTGCAATGGCCAAATCTGTAATTGTCTAAAGCCTGATCTTGTTCAGTTCTGGGATTTAGACTTGGCTTTCCCTAGAAAATTGGCCACCCACATGAGTTGTAAAATTTCTTATTTATTCTGCCTGCTGTATGGTTCTCCAGCCAGTTTTCATGCAGGATCCATGAATATCCATCAAATACACTATTCAGAGCAGCCTCCATCAGAAATACTGTTGAAGACCTAGGATGGGTCATGGGACACAATCATCTGAATCAAAAAAATGTGTACACAAAAAAGCTCAAGATACTATCTAATCACAACCAGACACTTGGGAAAACGGAATATGCATATTAACTGAATTGTTAATGACATACTGATGCTGATTGCTAATGATTAAAAATGTAAGGATAAGAAAGAAAATATGTTTTCAAAATCTTACACAGTCTAAGTACTTGCTGTACCTGCAGAAAGAGGTTCCTGATTAGACAGGATGTAAACTATCACACTTATCCCTGCCTGTCTAAAAGTAAATGTAAAAGAAGTGCAACAAAGGCAGAAAACAGCTCTTCTCAGGGTACAAGCACCTATGAATCATCACCACGGCCTTTCTCCTCATTTCTGATTCTGCAGACATTTGGAAGTTCAGCCCCTGGTATGAGAATAGTACAGTCTTTTAAGATTTGTGAGGTTTAAGAAAGGTATTGTGGTTTTTTTCTCTCCTTCTGGGTCTCACACTGCACATGAATCTGATGGCCAAATCATAACTGTGAGACTGCAGGATTTTGATTTGTACTGACAGCTAGGCACATAGATTTTGTTTGGGATTGTTTGGTTTTGGGTTTTGTTTGTTTGTTTTGTTTTGTTTTGTTTTTAATTTCTAGTGTTTAAAAAAATATTCCGCAGTGTAGACTTGAATTTACAACACAGCCTGCTTCTACCAGAAGAAAAACAATCTTTGATATAGAAATTCCTCCTGAGAAAGGCTTCCAAAAATGAAACAAAAGAGGAACAAATCATTCTTTCCAGAATCTGTGCTGAGAAAAACTCAGAGCAAGCTCCCCCAGAGAGGGTACCCAAGAAGCTACTTCTCTCTTTTTAGGACCATGTAAGTCAGCTGGGTTGCTCTGGTGTGGTAAAAACCAAGAAAAGAAGGACAAGGACTGTTTGAGGCAGTCCTGGGCATTGCCTCCTGATAGTCACCTGGACCCAAAAAGTAGCCACAGGCACAGTGTGCTGTGCTGAATGCACTGTAGTCATGAAACAAACCTGTCTATTGTCTCTCGTTGTGCTGGTAAAGGCAACTGTGTACAGCACACTTTTGCACTGGCAATACCCATCATTCAGGTGACACAATAGCTAGGGCATATGGCATTGAGCTGGGACTGAACTAGGCGAGCAAAAGGGTAGCAGGATGGTGACACAACTATTAAGAAACACAAACAGTGTGTGCCATGTAGCAGTTCAAATCTGGACAAAGAGCACGGTTGCTAGAAGTTGCAGGTGGGCATTTGCACTAGCAAATGAGGGATTTCACTAACACCTGTCACCAAACCATGAAGGAAGAGCAGCAGAGAAGGAAAGCAGTATCAAGGGCTGTGGAAGGAATAATTGACTTTGGAGAAGTCCATCAGGCTAACTAACAAGAGTTCTTGGGCAACAGATGACAGCTGAAAAGAGCTTTTAAGTTTTGCTTTATGTTGTACAAGCATACTGTTTATCCATAGATGCATTTTCACAAATCAGTTATGTGATCCTTTCCTCTTAATAAAATTATAGATATACATGCAGATCTTCTGAGCTCCGTTTGTACAGTCAAGGAAAGGTGTTTAGTATTTCCTGAAGGCTGAGTGCGGTTTTGAAACAACAGTGCTCATGACTTTAAAAGGAAAAATATATATGTAATTCGGCATCTTTTTCCTTTTCACTTTCAACCTTTTGCTGGTCACACCTATCTTCTTTCACTAAATGCAAATGCCTTATAGCCATCCTGAAGGCTCTTCACAGTTATTTCTCTTGTCTTTCCCCTAGAAATTGCCCAGAAAAATTCTGAAGGTTCCTTAGCATCATATGCAATTACTATCTCAGTTTTCCTTCTACTTTGCCTTTATGTCTTAATTCTGGAGGAAGATGCCCAGCTCTCCATCCAGTATAATCCAGCAGGGAAATCTAGACTTTCTCATGTCAGAGTACCTGCTTAAAGAATCTTCAGCTTCTGCATGCCACATTCCTTTCTCCAGAGGTTATGAGCATTGACCTTGCTCTTCACTGACTCCTGCCACCATTCTCTGGCTGCACAAAGTAAATACATTTTTTCAGACTGCAATTAGTAGCATATAACTGACCTCTGCTATGCCAAAATCACTAACAACTCCACCTCTACCTGTCCTCTTTTCTGCTGCTTTTCAGTATCGTTCCTATGCACTCTGATACACCTCACTATTTTTTTCTCTTAGAACAGTGACTGTCAGAGTCACTTATGCCAATTTCCAGTTATCAAAACCTCATGTTAAATATACATTGCTTTCTATCCTATCTAATCCACTTGAAAGGCTGTTTCAGGATTTCTTCTTTCCAACAGTTAATGAGCAATTTATAGCCTACATTTATTTGTAGCTAGTATATACACTCACGTTTCAATTTGTCCTATACCTTTAATAGCTCTTAGTAGCAAAATATTTACAGACATATCCCTTAAAATAACTTTTTGGTAGCCTAAACAATTCAAGATTTTGCTGTTTTCTTTTAAAATAGTCTTTCTATTTCCTTCCTTATTCTGAAGGACTTTATCTGTACCTGTTACTGTTTGAATTAATATTCACTGAACATGAATGACCATACATGGGAATTACTACTATGCCTTAGTTTATTTATCTAGTAAATTCCAACTTCCCTTCATCCATCTTCAACTCATTTCATTTTCTCCCACAGCTACCATTCCTGGTCTTTGTCTCAATCAGAGTCTCTCTATTGAGCCATTCCCAGTCTGATTAGTTTCTAAATTGACATGCTAATATCCAGGTGTTGTTTTCCTATTTAGTCTCAATCCCTGCCTTCACCCCTTTGACACAGTTTTCATTCTTCTCTACTTACATCAGGTTTAACCAAGTCAGATTCTGAGGTGCAAAAATGGTGGTTGTCAAAGATCCAAAGCTTTCAGGTGAGGTGAATAAAGCTTAATCCATCAGCAGTAGCGTATTTGTGTGCCCTCACCTGCAAAATACCTAGTGGGGAGAGATTATTTAAGAAACTGATTTGGTAAAATGAAATAAATCTCTTTTAAGCTTCTGTTAACTGGGAATTTTCAAATGGCTATAGCTTGGCCAAATTGGGTGAATTTTCAGAGGGTGAATAAAAGATGAATGTAAATAGCTGCTTTTTTTCTGTGTCAGAATTGCTGCTCCTAAACATAAGAATATTCTCTATTTCTTGGAAAAAGGTAAGTAGGCTGTTCTTAAAGAAAAATAAGTCTCATTTTCTTTTGCTCTAATTTTTAGTAATGATTGAACCATTTTGTCTGAAACCTTACATCTTCCCTTCCATTTAACTAAATCAAAAAATCAGTCTGAGGCAGAAAATGAGCCTGGAAGCTTTTAACCAGAACAGTTAGTTTAGTAATTTTGTAAGTAATGGGAAACAGTGTTCAGTGAACTTTAATAATGTAGGTAGTTCCTATTTTACTTATAACAAGAATTTTAGTGTGGAATATGTGTGTGTGTTTCATTAAATACAGTAAGTTGAAGTCCCTACTATTTTACTATGTAATGTAATGATTATTGTATATTTAAATGCAATAAGTATGCTGGAACTTACTGGAAATCATAAGAGCCTGCTAGCTTTCATGGTGTTTTATTTTAATAAACTATTTCCATAGGACATGCTGCATAGTAAAATTTGGTGCAATTCATAAAACAATCTGTTTTAAGAAATGATACTTCCTTAGAGCAAAAGGCTGGAGGGAAAACAAGAATTTCAGCTTCTGTTTTTGGGTCTGCCATGGATTTCCTGTGAATGAGAACAATAATTTAGCCTTCTGTTTTCATTTGCCTTATCTTTAAACACTTCTCTATACATAATCCTTTTTCCTCCTCTGTTGCTTAAAAATGCTTCTGGAGCCAGGATTTTTCTTTAGATTGGCCTGTAACCTGCATGCCTGTTGGTCCTTTTTTTTTCCTCTTGACTGTTGGCAGAATTTTAAATACTACTGACAGCTAGTTTTTTCCTAAACCTATTCCAATTCCATATGACAGAGTGCTTGGCTTGAATTTTGGTTTAAAGCTGTCCTTTGTAAAGAAATATAATCCATTTTTGGGGAATCACAGAAGTGAAACTTTGCTGATCTTGGATTCTTTCACTAGCCTGACTGGGGTACAGTATGTTTTGAACTTTCAGGGTTAGTGACTGGTATTAGTTTGTTCCTTGCTTCCAGACTATAGACAAATATTTTATTAATTTTCTGCAGCCTCTTTGAACCTTCAAATTAGCTTGCCATGATAATGTTTATTAACATGACTCTGTGGACTCTGTGGCATACATTCTTGGAATACTCAGCTGATTGTTGATCCTATAAATCCATGCATGTTACTCATTGTGAGATGCACACTCCTATTCAGTGTGTGCCAGGAACTAATGGGCTGGATGAAAGGGCTTTGTCCAA
This sequence comes from Coracopsis vasa, assembly GCA_026283785.1. Taxonomy (NCBI): domain Eukaryota; kingdom Metazoa; phylum Chordata; class Aves; order Psittaciformes; family Psittacidae; genus Coracopsis; species Coracopsis vasa. The sequence continues at coordinate 19,106 of JANHGB010031570.1, forward strand.
CTCTTTCACCAGTCTTCAAATACCAAGTCATTCAGTATGCTTACATAGAGATAATTCAGCCTGATGTATTCAAACGGGCACAACAGGAATCTGAGATCACAAGAAACTCCCTTGCATGGTCCTTCTGTAAGGATCTGCATGTTGATTTAGCTCAACCAGAAAGCAACTAGTCCATGTGTATATGATTAAATGTCTTTGATAAGCTATTTTATAGTACACTGGAGTAAATTACCTCCAGTAGTCTGGAGTAGAGTTAGAAAACAGCAACAAGAAGCAAGATGTGTATGGTTTCCCATCCCCATTTTGACTTGTTAAACCTGACTAATTGGGCCTTTTGTTGTCTGTACATGCAGTTTCCTTACTGATGGGACTTCCTCTGGGCAGCAAACACTCCCATTAGGAAAGCAGAATTCATGGCTTACTGAAACAGTGCCATGTTGACTGAGATGCCATAACATGATTTGATTTTTCAGTAGACAGGTGAATTTCCCATGGTCTCAGAGTCCTGTTTAATAAATACACCTTGCTCCAAAGCCATGTGATTCAAAAAAAAATAAGAAATATCACATTTATCTGAATTTTTCATCTGGGGCAATCTGAGCATTTAAGCTCCTCTTGAGGAGGAGGAAAGCTCTTTTGCTGTCTTTTCAAGAAAAGCTCAGGAACCTTTCATGAGTGTTTTCAAGACTTTTAAAAACACTAGAAACCAAGGGGGGGCTTGCTGGTTTATTGTAGTGCTTCAAGGCTTGTATCCTGGAAGCTGGGATCTGACGATTTATTTCTACCTGTATCCTGCTTCATATGCTTTTTTAATTCGTCAAGCCTTTGCTTTTCCTCTCATTTCTTGTTGCTGACCAAAATGGAAGATGTCACTGTGGCAACATGTAAATGCGTGGTTCATCCACACTTTTGAGTAATGGCTACATTTCTTTTCCTTCATGATAGAATCTTAGAAGTTAGGATTGGAAAGGACCTGAAGATCATCTAGTTCCAACCCCCTGCCATGGGAAGGGATGCCTCACACCAGACCATGTCACCCAAGGGTCTGTCCAGCCTGGCCTTGAACACTGCCAGGGATGGAGCATTTACAACTTCTTTGGGCAACCTGTTCCAGTGCCTCACCACTCTCACAGTAAAGAGCTTCTTCCTTATATCTAACCTAAATTTCCCCTGCTTATTTAAGTGAATGAAAGATTAAGCAAGTGCTGCTGCATATTCCTTAAGCCATGACTCTGCAGCTGATAAGGGCTGTAAATATTGGTGGACTCCAAAAAAAGTGGTTCGAAAGCCAAATTTTCATGCTTCATTCTTGTTAGAAGAAAAACAGTCTTTCAAGTTTTCTAAAATTCTTGAAATTACTTAGATTGCTGCTCTGTTTGTGAATTGGATCCAAATATAGCAGGCTGTTAAGCTACTTGTCTTTGTCATATCATTCTGTTCTTGTTATTAATGACATTAATAAGTAGTTTTAAATAGTGCTGAATTAAAAATGAGTTTTTAATTAAGCCATCCAGGTTGAATAAATAATAATAAACTACAAATAGACAACCGAAAATTAGTCAAATATGAAGTGATGAATCATTCAGAGTGTACAACACCATACTAGTTTCAGTACGATTGTACAGAAATGGTAACTTTTAAGCAGAACTTCCTGTGAAAGTACCATGGCATTATCATCATTTTTAGGACTTTCAGTTCCGGTATTCCTATGTTTTTAATATTTATATGCATATTGTAGATATTAGGGATGGTCACTATACCTTTGAATATTACTTTCAGGTATTTAAAAGCAAAAATCACCTTCAAAGCATTTTCAGCTACATTTGCACAAAGGAAAGTATGAAAACACTTAAAGATTTGTAAAATGCACCTGTTTTGAGCACTTTGGAAAAAAGTATCCCTTCTGCCTCCCAGAACAGGATTTCGCTACTACTTCTCTAGTCAGCTGCTGCCATTTTTGTGTATTGTTGTTTTGGTACCTATGCATCAGTGTCACCTCTGTTTATCATAGGGGTGTGTGAAGCTGACTGATGCAGAGGGACAATGATTGCTGGAGGGTGGCAATGACCCGGCCATTTACTGACAGCAGCAGGTGACATCAAGCCCTACCTGTAGCTTTGAAGCAGCTCTAATTATCACTGTGCAGTAACCAGACAAGTTGCTTCCAGGGTACATAATTTCTGATGTTTTTATTAATACTATATTTTGAAGTGCACTGGTCTGGAAGCTGTAGAGCAGTGGCTATGCCTGTTACATCCTGCTCTCACTTCTTTGATGCAGGTGAAAGCACCAAGCCACTGGAATGAGCAGGATGTATATTTTAGCTAGGGAGGAATGAAATTCTTTGGATAACAAGAAGTAGAATTGACCTTTTAAATTGTGATTCTTTTAGCAATTACTTTCCAGACAAGGAATAAAGGAACTTGAGGCTACAGGCAGTCAAATAAGGTGCCATACCCCTTTCTTGGAATCGCAGCATTCATAGAATCATAGAATAGTTAGGGTTGGAAAGGACCTTAAGATCATCTAGTTCCAACTCCCCTGCCATGGG